>CADDXX010000140.1:1412248-1441367 GCA_902810485.1 Alauda arvensis
GAACACAAAGCAAGCAGTTTCTTGCAGAAACAGAAATATGATATTTATCCTGTTGTGCAGCACAGCTGCAGGACTTTCAGTGGCAGAAAATGTTCATATTGAAAATTTGGAGGCAAAATCASTACTGGTAGGCAGATAATGCTTTTACTGATCTTTTTTTAAAATGATCATACATTCAGCAAAAAGTTTAGAGTTCTAATAGAATTACTGTGAGAAWGGAAGCTACCATTGGAAAGRACAGTCAAATATATATTAAAAGCTTTAGCTTTTATTTTCTGCACTCTTACATGCAGTAGGTCTTCCTGTACTCCTATCAGGAAAGCATTATTCATAGTTAGAGACCATATGGTGTAATAGAAATATCTTTTTGATGAACWAGATTCAGACTTCAAGCTAGGAGGAAAAAGTGCATGGGGTAAGTCCTTTTCTGACTGAGATATGAGAGTTTTGCCAGCAATCCGATCGGAATATCATGCAATGTCATAAAATATCATTGCATCATCATCAATGAAACGTCAATTCCAAAAAATATAATTGCAAATTTTATCCTGCTTGCACCGTAAAAAATCAGTTAATAGAGCAAAAGAAAGGCCCTTTAGGGAGATCAAACCTTGCATCTCTGCATGGCTTTGAATCAATCCATTCTGACAAGTCAATCTCCTTTCACTCATGCAAAACTTGTAAAACACCAAATCACTATGTACTGACCTAACTTTTGCATATTTTCCTTTTCTGAAAGGAAACATGCATTTTTCAGCATACATATAGAAAAAACAAGAAGCATCTACAAAATAATTTAGAAATAACAGTTCATGAAAATGTATGCCTATTTTATAGTCACTCTGCAGAAAAATATGTAAATCTCCTTAGGAAAAGAAATTATTCTGGTTGATCTRCCAGTATTTATTGAAGAGATTTGCTAGAAAAAAACCAAAACATTGCCTGAATTTCTGTCATCTYTGATTTAACAAGCAGCCTGTGACACTTAAAGACATTACTTACCCTTMACAGAGAAACTTGTAAAATTATGATTTTTTTTTCTTAATTATGTAGGGGATTAATATTTTAATTTTATTAATAGACAACTTTGTTTTAAGATGTACCTTCTAATGTCTTTTGGTTCGCAGCGGAAGTCCACTCAAAAATATGTAATGAAGTTACATAGAGTCTTTTAAAAAACTTTTGCTATCCCTTTGGATGTTATTGTGAGTTTACTTGTATCTTCTCAATCAGGGCCACAATTTGATTAAATATGAAACAGATGGGAAATGAAAAATACCTGAACAAGGTATTTTGAGGGAGAATTTGAAGTAGAAAAACATATATTTTGTAAGTTTGAACATAATCCTTAATGATTGCTAACTCCTTTCTTAAACTGTAGGAGACTGACACTGGGCAGAGGATGGTGGAAATAAAAGGTCAGAAGGACAGAGAGACACAAAGACCTTCACTTGCAGAAGGATGGATCATCTTGGCTCTTTGTCTCTCTTATTTAAGGACAACATAAGTCTAATTTAATGCAGAAACTGGAGCTATGAACATCAGAACAGTATTGATTCCAAATGAATAGAAGCTAATTTCCTCTGTTGGCTTCAAGAAAACAAGCTGAATCAATGTCTGAAATTTCTTGTGCTGTTTCTGCACTTTTGGGAGATTCCAAATCCCTGCTTTGGTCTTTCCTGGTTTTCTGACTATCCACAACCTGAACATCTGATGCTTTTGAAAATATAGATACTGCAGGAAACATCAAGGCAAAAACAAAATATGGTTCAGTAGCACTTTCTTAGCTGTGGCTTAGCACAAGAATGTAAGGCACAAGCTGGCACTTGCAAAAAAATGTGGGTGCTTCTGCCCTGTTTTTCTTACAGTCTCTCTCCTGGGGAGACTGACCAGCTCCAGCACCAGATCAGTTCCTGCCACAGCACGTCTGTCCTTCCACTGTAGCTTAAGCAGAGTTGAACTGAGTGTTGTGAAAAAATCTTGTCATTTTTTTGTTGTGTTTTATTTATTTTTTTTTTAAGACAGTGATGATTCATCTAGGCTTATTAAATGGAAACTGATGTATTAACATTATCTATRTTGATATTTCTGTAAATACTTTATGTCTATCCAAGAATGTAACTCAAAATTCASTACAAAATGAAGAGCAACACAAAGCTACTGTTTGTTAGGGATATATCATCATGATGACAGACACAGGGGAAGAGAAAATTCTSTGAACCATTGTGGAATTTTTGGTTGGCTTTTTGATTCCTAGCTGAAAACCAAACCAAATCAGAAAACAGACAAACTCAAAACCAATGAAACACCCCCTCCCCAAGCTCACAAAAAAAAACACCATAAAGCTTTTTCCCAGAATAGTATTTTATTTTATCATATTCTTAACTTTTCACACAATTAATTTTGAATTTTAGTGTAAACTACAATGGTATAATTTGYTGGTAATATTTCTCAAAAAAAAGTCTCCACCAGCAAATGAAAACAGACTCAATATCTGTTGCATATAATTTTGGAAGTGCTGATAACTATTCACTGGCAACAATAAATATTTTAGGCTAGCATGTCATGCATTTCAAATTCTTGGCTCCCCTATCTGACATGATATGTTCCCTATTTAAATTATTGCCATAACCAGGAATAGACAAGTTTCTCAGACAACGTAAATTAACATAGATCCAATTAAGTCAATTGACCAAAGCTAGATGAGAATACAAATTAGTTGAGGTAATCTTAATCTAAGTTTTAAATAGTTTATTTACAATTTTTCATCCATTTTCCTTGTGAATCTTGTTCATAATCAAAATAGAAAACTGTTAATGAATCACACAGAACTCCATCAGATAATCTCCTATTTCTGTTAGTTCTTATTTATTCAAGTGCCAAGGCAGACATGGATTCTGTTTGGGGTTTTTTTGTCCCTTGCTTGTGTCAGCATCTTTTTTTTTTCTCTTTGTCATATCTCTTCTCATATCTTATATCCTGTATCCTGTGGCATCTGAGAGAAAAACCTAGACTTGTTCTTTTTTTTTAAGGGTTAAAGCTAAGAAAAATATATTAATAATGATGCTGAGCTACAGCAAGTCTGAAAAATGAGAGAGATGCCAATGGTGACAAAATAGAAGGTCACCTTTTTTCTCTTGAATGATAATCTTGAATGATACCCCAGTGAAACACCATAGAGTAACTCTGTCAAGASCTGGTGGCTACTGAGCTGCTGTGTAAATTGAAGGAGTTAATATTTGAGAAACTTATGGAAACGTCTCCAAGAACACAGGAAACTGAGGAAAAGAATACTCAGAAATAGGTTAGATGCTGGATATAAAACATGTAGTATAAATGATGAGTTTGCAAGTAAAATAGAAAAAGAGAAATAATAAGTAGAGGAAGGAAATACCAGCTAGTATTGCAAAGGCATAGAAAAAGATGATGTGAGACAGCTACAGCTGGAGAAACAGAAAAAATGAAACCAAGTTAGATGAAAGAGGAAAGAGCAGCAGGAGTTTATTTGAGGCTGAATAAGAGCCAAAGGTGAACACAGTGGAATCTGGTGTTCATCCATCATGATACATGTGGCAGATTGCTCCTACAGTATCAAGAATATGCCAAACTGTGAGTCCAAGGAGTTATAATAGTAAAGGTTTTCAAGTGTTATTTTTCTTATATTATTTTTACATATAAAACAAAACAAAAAATGTAGGTGGAAGGACTGAATAAACTGTGATAATAGATAGATGACTGTGAAGATAAAACATTGCATTTTCAAGACCTTCAAGCATAGACAAGTGTTCACAAATACAATACAATCGAGTTGTGGATGGATTTTCTCTGAAATGGACTGGATGGAGTCCATTTTAGAGAAAATCCACCTTCAGGTTACCATKACTGCAAAGATCCTGAAAATTAAAGGGAACAAACCTGCACTCACTATGCAATTGCCACACTTACTTCTAACATGCAAAGCAAAGGGGAAAAAGAAAGTCATGACATGTTGCTATACCTAAATGATCRTGAGGGAGGAATATTTAATAATAACACAATATCAAAGTAGGTTATAACTGTTCATGGAAGAGTTGAACATAGATAGATTGTTGAATATAGTCAAAAAGAAATCATTGCAAAGTTTACAAAGTCCAAAGAGAGATCTGGAAAGGTCAATGAACAGAAGGAAAAATCTGCATATGTGAAAGAGGGTATTATATGGATATTTGAAACCTGGTGGGTTAATCACTAACAATGGAAGTTGATTACTAAAACTTAAAAASTCAAGAAGCAGTATAAAAGTGTTCAAGRAGGAAAAAGTATTACAGAGATGAAAAAATTCACCAAAAAAAAAAAAAAAAGAAAATAYACTAATTGCAGAATTTGTCTGGATCAAATTAATTTCTTTTAAAAAGGTAGACAAATTATAAAAGTTTAGGAAGGATTTTTTAAAATTTTATTACCCACATTACTGAACCAGTAAGAGATGACTCTATTGGTTTTGGTAACAATTCAGATTCAGTTTTGATAAGAATTAACTGAGATTCAGTGGTTGAAGATAACATGGGTTTAGTGACAGTAAAAAAATCATTTTTTTAATTGAATGAGTGGAAAAAAGATATATGATATAAGGTCTTCAAATTCAAAAGATGAGTGTTCTATGAACTGCAAATTTCTTTATGTTAAAGAAACTGTATAGAATGGGAAAATTTTACATGCCTGACAATCTTAATAAATATTGCATTATACTGCCTGTTGTGAGTTTKAATTTAATTTAGTTTAATTTTAAAATAATGTTGTATTCAAGTATTACTTTTATTCCTTTTAACCTGGAAAGAAGCATTTCAGGTTATCTGATTCTGTACTGAAAATCCATCGTGTGAATCACCATTTTCTTGACTTAGTGCATTCTTGGTGGTTAGCTATTGTCAGCATAACTTCAGACTTCTTCCAATTATTTAGAAAATCATGCTGCTGATATAATTGCTAACTACAGATAATTTCTTACTATTCTTAAGTGGGACCAATTTCTAGGACATTTCAGGATAATCATATCTTAAGCCTTTCTGAARTAAAGTTGAATTTTAATTAAGGATTCAAAAACATGAACTTTCCAATAGGCAGATTGAGAGCTTTAGATTTAATGATTTAATGCACTTATTTGATGCAGRAAAGTGTGAGAGGGTCAGGAATRAAAATACAGATATTGTGCTAATGCTGGCATTTTCAATTCTGCATCTGTTGGCGTCTCCATATTGCAGATGAACTCTGATAAATTACACCAATTTATAATTTTATAACAGTCTCATGGGTATCTTTTTATTAAGCATTTTAGTATGCGTCTGCAGTGACAGTTCTGCAGTTCCCTTTGCATAGCAAATGTAGCAGACACTTTTTCACTCTAATTGTCATGTTGTACATGAGTACTGCATCTGGATTTGAGAAAAGGCTGTTAAGAGTATCCCTTATGATRGTTTTCACTTCAGCTAATATATACTTCAATTCTGAAAGTCCAGGCAGAATGTGTAACAAGGCATAGAGACTTTTTTATTTGTTCCACACAAATTCATGGCAAAAAAACTGGAAAAAATTCTCGAGTCAGTTCCTCTGCTCATCCCAAGGCAGCAAGGATATATAGAAGACACCATGCAGAGGAACATATGGGTAAAATTATGTATAATTTATAATAAACTATCTAATAATTGATGATAATTTTTAGTTGTGATTACACAGTATGATTAAAATGTGCAAGAAAAAATATTTAAGAGGCAAAATTAACATTAAGTAAAACAAAGTTATTCATAGAATTAAAAAAACTATTAGTTTCCCTGGTGTAAAGYTCTTTTCTCTTGCTAGCTTTTATTATATTTTATGAGGAAGAGTCATACTCTTTTGAAAATATTACATGATTCAGTATTTTCAATGCAAATTATTTAACAAAAAATACAAAGATTTAAGTATGGGGAGAGTTTTGAGGCCTTGTTTTTTTTTTTTATTTGTATGGTGTAGAATAAGAATATAATTGAAAATAAATTACTGCAAGTTTTCTTCTAATGTGTGTATATTATTTATCAATAATGCATTAAATTTACACCAGACAAAAATATAATCCTAAAGTCATTTAGGAAAATTATCAGTGGATCTTTCAGATTTTAAATGTTGACGAATATGAATCCATCCATGTATATGCCTTAAAGAAATATGCCATTTTGGAAACAATGAAGTTGACCTGTCTGATAAAAAATTTCTATTACAAAGAATATTCTTCATCCTCTGTCACTATTCATCATTATTTCTGTCACATCAGAGTTTATGATGGAATTAAGTGATMTTTATGTATTTATTGGTGGGCTATTTCATTATACATCATTGAGTTTTATGACATTTCTAAGCAAATTRATTATACATGTTCTCCCTGCTCCCCAGTCTGAACACTTATAACCAGGGGCCATTTGAATAAATATTTGTATGTATCCTGAACTGGAAAGTTGGATTTGACATACTTTTGCATAATTTTGTGGTATGGAAATTCCATTAAAATATCAACAAGAAAATGAGGCAAAGACATCTGAAATAAAAAAGAAGCAGAAACAGATTTAATCATGTTAATTGTGGATAATCTAGTATCTTGAATTTATGTTTCATATCGTAATGAAACTGAGAACATCTATAAGTGTTCATTCTGACCAAAGTTAAATGTTGTGTTAAACAGAATTATGAAATATTTACTTAAACCACTATTTTTTTTTTTGGTACTAAAATATAACGTTTGTAATACATGAGTTACTATCACATAGTAATTTTAAATATTACTCATGTAGGAATTAATTTATCCTTACAATAATTATAGCTCATATTAAAAATGATTCTGCAATAAGTGAYATTATACAATAAAAATCTTATTAAGAATAATTAGATGGGTGTTGCAATGAAAAATGAATGTTACTTTTTAAACCTTCCCTACATTTAACTAACTTATAAGGGGAAATATTTCAGTAATAATGACAGTATTACAGTTAACAATAATAAGGAAATATAATAGTTGGAATGAGTAACAACTATAAAGGGGATGTGGTGGTGTGCACAAGTGTATGAACATTTGACATAGCATGAGCATCAAAGACAACATTGAGCATCTCTTCTTCTCCCAAAACTGATTTTAATAGATATAAATGTAACAGAATGGTTATATTAAACCAAGGGTTATATTATTAACAAGGGTCATATTAAATAGCACCCGACGGGGTTTATTACACACCTGGGTTGTTTGCAAAAAGAAATAGTACTTAATAAAAAGTAATCTTTTGTTTCATGTTTGCTGAACAACTTGATATTCTGTAAAGCCTTCTGCTCAGCCACTTTCACGTTTCTAGAATAAAAAAAACCAGAAACATTGTGTGAACCTTTCAGCCAGGAGTTGACCCTCCATTAGCACTTCTGTGTGATATGTTGGCTAATAGGAGGAGCTGTAAGGGTCTGAACAAGCACTTCCTTTCTACTATAATATTAGGTGTGGAAAATTACAATCTCCAGTTTTAAAAATGACATCTTGTTTTTCTTCTTTTTGTTGTTAGCACTGTGTAAGTTTTGTAAGAGAGAAAAAGTTAGGTGAGACTTTGGGAATAGAGAGATTGATTTTACTTGTCATATAAAAGTACATATTTGTGCCTGTCTGTGTACTGACATACTGCTTTTATTTCTAGCTTCAAAAAAAAAAAAAGATGGAGATGGTGCCAGAAATAATAAATAAGTTTCTGTTAATAATAAAATCWCATAAAGGTTGATTCAAAATTGTAATACTTTTTATTTAAAACAAGAATGGAAAACCGCTATGCTGCCATTCAAAATTTCTGTTCAAAATTTCCTCTGTATTTTGAACACTGTTGAAGTCTGTTACATGCCCAGATAATAATAGTGGACTAAATATATGAAATGTCCTCTTATGGTGAATATAACAGATATAAATATATTGCATTAAACTGAAATTGATACTGATTTTCACCATCAGCCACTAGTAGTTACATGAGCACAACCACAGTCCTGGCTGTGAAGTGCTACATCAAGCAGATCATTTCCTAGGTGCAAGATCAGACTAAGTGCTGGGTTTCATGCCTTACTTGTAACCATATGTGTTTTGTCACTGAAATCTGACAGAGAAAATTGAAGTGTTGAAGGGTAAGGTTAAAAAGTAACATTATTCACAATGCTCAAAATGAGTATCTGTACAATGACTTGGTAACCATGGACACAAAACTCTCATCTGAATGTTATCTGGAAGATGAAAGATTACATCTAGGAAATTTTTTCTAAGTGTTATTTGTTCATTGGGAGCTAAAGACGTATCTTCTCGAAATTTGGGTTTCATACATAGAAGACTGTGTATCACGTGCATAACAAGATGTGACAACATCAATGCCTTCATTGATGTAAACTGCTACTTCAGTAATTTTGCAACRCTGAGGAGTGTGAATTGGTTACAATCTGCCAGGCTCAGGGTAATACCTTTTGCAAAATGAAAATTTAATTTAATGCATTTTTAAAGTTTTTCAGATGAATTGTGAAGAAATATCAGTAGTAATCAAGAAAAGTTATAATTCTGCAAAATGGTTACTTTGGAAGATGTGACCTGATTATAAAGTTGATAGGTGTTTTATAGGCTGATAAGAATTTGACAAACACTYAGGGTGATGCTTTGAGGTGCAATTTATTGTCACAATCAGTGTGGAAGACATGTAAATAGAGCCAAACTCAAATGTGATCTCCAGAGTCATGTGCCAGAGTTTGGTCTAAAATGTCCATTTGTTCATATACCTGCTGAAGGGACTAAAATCTTTCTCCTGCAACCAAATTTAYATTCAATCTGCATTAGCCAAGACAGTTCTTAAATTTTAAAAGGACAGTTGTTGAACCTAATGGTTATTATGACAGTGATGGGGTAAAATCCTCAGAAAGCTTAGGTTCTCCTTTACTCCTTCCTTGTATGAATAAGGTATCACAAGGATCATGACATCTTCCTAGGATATTGAGAATATTTTGCAATATATATATTTAGCACATTATGCAAAATACTGACCCTTAACATTTTCAACACACTAGTCAAGGAACTTCTGCATCAAATGCAGTAAAAATGTGAAAAAAATCCTTTTTTTTTTTGGTAATAAAAAAAATATTTTTATACATAAAATAAGACTAAGACTACATTAAATATCTTTGTGGTTCTGCCCTGAACAAACCAAAAGAAAAAAAGATAAAACCCCACAGATTTACCTTACCTTGCATCTCTCAAACTAAATTATGGAAAGAATTCCTGTCAAAAAGAGAGCACAATTGGTTATTTTTATATCATCAACCCTAAATGTCATCACAATGCACCATACATAGAATTAAACAAAAGTTGCAGAGCACATTAAGATTTTCAGGTAAGATTTAAATCAAGAAACTGGTTCAATGAAGTGAAAATTAGAAGAAGAATTTTATATTCACTTGACATCACTTTTTTATAGAACCTTGTGCTTAAAAATTAAGTCATTGCTTAGTAATAGCTCAGAGCTGAGTTTAGATTAAATAGCAGCAATCATTTTAGGATCTAAAAGAAAAAGGAATGAGATTCAGTGGRGGCTGGAACAGGAAAATAGGTACTTTTATATGTATACATAGTTTGCAACATATGAGTGGCAAATGTGCCTGTGCCACTGGGACTCATTTTTCTATSGAAATAAACCAGCCTAAAATAATAATGAGTTCAACAACTAGTGACCAAGTCTTTGAGGATGACTAGATCTATTGCTTCAGGCACAAGCTTGARGAGCTCTAAGAGGAAAAGATATTTGTCTGTTTCTTTTTTCCACTGTTTTTTTTCCTGGAGTGCATGAGGAAAACAGAAAAAATAAGCAAGTATGACTGTGCCTTTCTAGGAGAAACTCCACTTGCTCAACAGAGCACAAGGAAATGCACCTTTTGTGGTAAAAAAAACAAAAAGGTTCAGAGGCATGAGTTATAAAAAAAAACAAAAAATAGGTTCAGAGGCATGAGTTATAAAACAATAAAAATTCTTCAGGATATAGCTATGCCAGAGTATGGCTAAACATGCTAAAGAACAAAGGAAAAACTACTCTCAGCTATAAAGTACAAACACTTTCTACTATGAATTATGACAGCTTCATAGGTACTAAAGGAATAAATATGTATGCGATATTATTCTARAATATTTTTCTCACATAATGTGTGAAGTGCATTAAGGCACTGGAGAATCTCTCATAAAAGGAGAGGCTGAGACCAAGGATGGTGAGCCCAAAGAAGAGAAGGTTCAAGGGGATTTTGTCAATGTGTACAAATGCCTAATAGGGTCAGAGAGTACAGGAGCCAGGTCCAGACTCTTCTCAGTGATGTCCACATGAGAGGATGAGAGGCATTAATTGAAATGTAGGAAATTTTATTTAAACAAAGTTAAAAACTTACTTTCTGTAAGGGTGATTGAACACTGGAATAGGCTGGTTGTAGAATCTCATCACATCCTTAGATCTGTTAAATACCTGTCTGGACATGGCCCTGAGCAACCTGYACTTGGGCCTTACTCTTAGCAGAWGTATGAAGTAGAAAATCTCCCTTTCAAATTCAGTGATTCCATGACACATTTTATATTACTGGGYATGAATAAGAATTCCAAAAAAGAAATTGTTCTGGCAGAAAAATGTAGAATTGACCAGTCTCCATTTGTCATACTTGTCAATTAGATGAGTTGCTTGTGTTCTTTTTTTTTTTCTCTTGCCTGAAATTGGCCTTGCCCTGCCAGTGATTGCTGTGACAATGAATTTGTATGACATATAATTTGATTTACTCTGGCAATAAGCATACACAAAATATTGTACTCTCTGCACAATAAACGGTGTCTCTTTTGGGAGTTTTGCATAGCTAAAACATTATGAGCTGAGTTGGCAAAAGACTTTGAACTGTCAGGAGAAAGTGTTGTACWGGAGGATTTGGTTTTCTTCTGGAAACAGTCCTCCTATGAACAGTCTGTTCCACAAAATCATAGCTTCATACATGTATGAAAAACATTGGATCTCCTCCAAGAAAGGTCTCCATCTTATCTAGCATTTTGGAAGAAAGTAGTGGTTATTCTGACACAACCTGTGATCAAAGCTAGAGATTCGTTGACTATCACGAATAGCATACTATACTATAATAATAATAATAAATAAGATGTTAAGAATGGTTTTTAAATACCTGAGATGGACTTTGTGTTCAATGTTTATGCACTCATAAAACTCAAACAGTTTTTATCACTGTTCAGTCTGTTTGGCCCTAACACAGCAGAAAAGTAAGATTTAAGATAGAGTGAGCATAAGCTACTAGGCTAGACGAAGAAAACGTGGTATTTAGATGAAAGAAATGCTTCTCTTTGGCACAGACTAAGAATAAAAACAGACAGTTTAGTCATCCTGAAATCAGAAACCTGATTCAGATTTTCTAGCRGACCTGGATTCTTATGKGYATTTGTGATTGGTAGGAAATCACACATTCCTTCTCACAGCATCTGCCTGGTACATCTCTCTTCCATTGTTTTGCAGGTCAGTGTGTGACCTCAGGGTGTCTTATGTCAAGAGAAATCTTATATAAAGTAAATGCTTACAATTCAAGGTAATGTTTAGTAGAAAAGGCTACTTTATCCAAGTAAATGTGACAAGGCCATGGCATATGCCCAGCACATAAATGTTGGTTCTGTTGCATTTCTAAAATAGTGGCTGATGCAGGTCAGCCAAGGCTATCAGCAGCAAACAATTCCTGTTTTCTGGCACAGGAGATACATCTTAAGGTAGAGAATTCTGCCACTGAATAGTATGGCCAAAGCCATGTAATTTTGCTAAGCTGCCACTCTCTTCCTCACACAGGTCTCAGCACAGGCTGCCCCACCACACACTGCTGCACCCTTCATGTCTTCATCACTCTGGACACACACCTGCTATGAAAAACCCAACTCCTAAGAACTCCAGAACCTCATCCTCCTGATTCCGATAAGCTGCCCTAAGTATTTCAAATTGAAACACAGGCCCAGCTGGGTGGTAGAAGCCCCTGATTATTCATGACCTTGCAGCAGCTCCCCTTCTTGATGCTTCCCCTTTTCWGACTAATATYRTCCTGAAGAAGCACATGACCTTTGAAGGATGAAAGGGAATGTATTGGAAAACAGTTGTGTTCTACACTGTGGCTACTATCACTCATACTGAGGAGCCCTGCTGTGGTTTCAGCCCACAAGCCTAGCTCTTGCTAGGAAAAAGTGCCTTAAAGTATGCTTTTGGGAAAGTGCTGGGTTAAARCAAAAAGATAAGGATACCTACTAGATCTCGCAAAATGGCTTTTAAATACAAACTTAATTCTAAAGCAGTTTAGATTGTAGGAATTGAATTGCTGGCTGCCAGATAATGGAAGRGCTACTTTTCACTGAAAAGGCAAGAATTTGCTTTTAAATTTTGCCTGAATGATGTAAGAACTACTTAATAACTACAGACTGAGAAAATGATATATGCTGGCTATGACCCAGCCAGCTCATATTCTCTGTTAACTGAATTAAACCCTGTGTTAAAATAGATCCCTTTTCAGTTGYTTTTACATTATAGAAGTATTCTGAACATTCTACAAGTGCCCATTCACTACATTTACTGTCAATTGTTCCACGTGAATAATTTACAGCAAATGATCTCCAAAAAATCAATACCAGACTTCTGAATTTAYAGAGCTATTGGATATGCAGGAACAAAGCTTTTATATTAACCAGAAAAAGATCTAACTTTCCCCCTGCATGGTAGAAAAGATTCCCCAAAGATAAGAAATCTTTCTAAGTAATTGTGRGTACTTAGCAGTTATTTACTAAAATTCAGTGTGCTGTCCTAGCATTGCCACTGGCATTGAAGATGGTGTTTAAAGTCATTGAGGATGACTTTACATGCAATCACACACAGTTTGTGCCATATTATTGTGCTGTATTATCTACTGGATATGGTAAGCAATGCCTTAATTAAGCCTTTCTTAAGTACTTAGAATACCTACAAAAAGGGGAGAAATGTTCATCTGCCATTTTGGGTCCACTGTGACAGACAGCTTTATAAATATGCATTCATCTACTTTTGAACTACTGTTTAAATATATATCTTTCAAGTGATTTACAACCATAAAGATGAATACCCATTTCATTTGTTTAGCAACAGGGATGTTAACCCCAGCACCCCTTTCCTCTTTGTTTCTACCTTATGTTTGAAGGTCTTTTTATTTAGAATATAAGTTCCTGCAGAAATTATCTCTATGTTAATTTCCATGTCATAAGAAGAAAAGTGTGGATTTTTGCATCCTTGTTTCTACCTTGAGGCAATAACAACATAAAACTTCAATTTAAGCTKTAGTCTGAGAAGGGCCCAGATATCCTGCTGCTTGGAAGGCTATAAGATATTTATTAACATCATGTTGGATGTTTTAAAGGGTAAAATTTCTCTCACCATTTTAGAAGCTACRCCAACATAATATGACATCTAAGAAGTAGCTGAATAGTTGCCTGTATTTCTGAAGGCACAATTAAGCTGTAACAAGTCATCCAGACGCTGCTATACTTAATGTCTTGCACTGGCCAACTATTTTCTAATCATTAACTGAAATTTGCTGCCAGAGGCAATAGTTCCCAGCTGTGTAACTGATCCAGGAATCAGATACAGACAAAAGTAACTCTATGTTAAAAAAAAAATAATTTTGGCCATTATCATATAGCTAATATATTGATTATATCTCTCTATCTAAAATTATATATATCTGTCTAATTCTTACAAAAAAGTAAGAATTCTAATTCTAACGAATTAGAAAGAGAAGCTGAGGTGTACTCCTCATTAGGATAGTACAAAGAGTACAGTAGCACATGCAAGGAATCTCTTCTACTTCCATAGTTATAACCTTCACAAACTTTCCTGGGAACTTTAAAAACAAAGAAAATTAAATATAGGAGAAATGTTAATCTAGTACTTATTCTGTCTGTACCTGTACCATACTAAGCAGAATAAGAATTTTGTGTATCATCTGCAGTTAAATAGTTTATTATTTTGTATGTGAATGAGCTCATTCTTAGGAAAGCAGCTTTTTCTTTCAAGCCTGCAGCATGAAGGAACATATTATACAAGCATCCAATGAAATGTCTTTATCATCTAAGGCTATTCATGTTAGAACAAATAAAATATTGCAGTTGTCTTCAGTGAAAACTCAGCTGACCCTTTGCTAGCATAGTGTCTATTATGCAGCTCCCAATTATGTTCCTGAAGACCTGATTAGGCTTTTTATTTCAAATAATAGGAATAAAATCTTAGCTTTCACATGTGAAAATTCTTCATTAATCAACTTTATTTTTTTAATAGCTCATTTGCTACTTACATAAGCATTTACAGGCTAAAAAGCAATGTTTTGGTTGCTGGTGTTATTTCACCCTTTGTGGAGAACCATTCCCCTGAGTCATGCAGTATTAATTCTGATATGCGTGAATGCAACAATATAAAAAATGATGTAACAAGAAAAATAATTAGTACTTTATGCCCCATTTGAATTGTTGGGGTGTAAAAATGTAACCAGGGAATAGAAAAAAACCCACAAATCATTAATGAGGCAATTGTAACAAGCAACAGTGAGCCAAAGTCACTGTTCTTATTTATGTATCAGTTTCCATTACTCAAGCAGTACCAGAAGAGAGAGAGATTTACCAGTGTAAATTAATTAATTAAAACATATATAAAGCTATTTGTAGTAAAGAAAAATATATGTATTTAGAGAGGATTGAAAAAGATGAAAMGTGTATCCTAGGATACATGAGAAGGCTGATTCTTCCTGAAAAAGTTGATGGAAGGGAAGATGAGTGTCTACTACAGTATAATAGAAATGATTAATCTGTAGACATAAGAGACTGGAAAAAAACAGTCATTGCAATATTTAAGAAATTTAAAGGAAGCATCTGAAATCAACTAAGGGGCAATAGTCTGCTGAATCACCTTTGGGTGTAAACCAAATGTATTTAAGCAGGGGTGTGAATATATTAGCAGGAAGGAAAATAAAACACATATTTGCATTGAATTAGGAGCCAATTATTAACTAAACCAAGAACCAGGTTCAGAAAAATATAATCCTTGCACAATAGAAAAGGAGGTGGTCTAGATGKGAAGATATTGGACTTTTTAGGTGACATGATTACAAATGTTTTCAAGAGGAAGTGAATGATCACAAATGCAGAATCAATATTCAGGTTGACAGTTAAATGGTTACTTCCAGGCATGCTAAGAAATATGGAAAATGAAATCTAAAATGGAAAATATTCCTACTCCTCTTCCCTCCTCCCTTACATAATATCCTCTACACTATTTTTATCAATTATACAAACGTTAGTAGATGGATAAATGTTAATATTTTCTCATTGGGAGCTCTAATCTCTGAAATGTGGAGGGACACCACCAGCCAGCAGGTTGAGGGAAGTGATTCTGCACCTCTACTCCACTCTGRTGAGACTCCACAGGGATTGCTGCATCTAGTTCTGTATTGCCCAGTGCAGGAAAGACATGGACCTACCTGTTTGAGTGACTCCAGAGCAGGGCCACAGARGCAGTCAGAGGGCTGGAACATTTCTCCTATAAGAAAAGGCTGCAACAGCTGGAGTTGCTCAACCTGCAGAAGAGAAAACTCTGGGGTGACATTGTAGCAGCYTTCTAGTATTTAAATGGGGCTTATAAGAAAGATGGAGAAAGGTTTTTTAGCAGAGCCTTTAGGAACAGGTAATGGTTTTAAACTAAAGGAGAGTAGCCTCAGATAGATATATAATCAAAAAAAGGTTTTACAATGAGGGTACTAAAGTGCTGGCAGAAGTTGCTCAGAGAGATTATAGATGCCCCATCATCAGAAACCTTCAAAGTCTATTTAGATGGGGTTATGAGCAACCAGATCTAGTTGAAGATAACCCTTGTCATTGCAGATAACTTGTTCTAGATGACCTTTAAAGGTCCCTTCCATTCCAAACCATTCTATGGTTTTATGACAGGGTGCCTGGAAAGTGAGGGCTAACCTTTATTCCAGTCCAAGCAACTGTTCTTAATATTGTGCCTATGACTGGTATTATAGACATGGGTATAATAATTTTTACAGCCAAAATCCTCCTATTAATTTTTTTATTGACTACACTGTCTTCCATGTGGGGGCTTTTAGTGGATMTTTTAACTTTATTATTTTGCTGGGGTTGTTTTTGTCCTTTTTTACTTAATTTTCTTTATCTTCTTTACAAGGACAGGGAYACTCTGATTATATCTGAATAGTAATTGTAGCTAATAGAAATGTGAATCGAGCACTGTCTAATCAAAGCTATTTGTATTTTTTGTGATCTGCCATGTGTRAGCTTACAGGTGAAAAATATGACAYGCTACAGCCTGGGTCACATGAAGTTTTTATGCAATCACATTGTCTCACATTATATTTTATCTGTAARTGAAAGTGGTTTTGCACGATGATTATTCTCTCTCAGTGATTCCAGCTAAAGAAAAATAGGTACTGTGTTGATACAACTCCACTGAAGCATGCAATGATTTGAGACATTTGAAGGTGCAACTGGGAGACTGCATTTAAATTCACTTGAAGTACAGTCCAGTGTAGCCTTCAGGCTGATGAATATGGACAGTATATAGGCTACAGGACACAGTAAATTTGCATCGTTTAACTGCCTTCTGAATCCTGACTATATATATAATTCATTCATTACTGAGTTGCAAAAGAGCTGTTTATATTAAAATATTAAGAGCAATTATACAGAACTTCAACAACCAGGAGGTTATATTGACATCCACTTCATTGTGTCACTGCCTTAACACTGCTTTAAATACAGCCTGATTGAAATTTAATTTACACCATCAATGACTCTTTCACTYCAGGATGACTTTATATTGCTGATAAATTTTCATATTGTATTGAAATTACCTTTTTAGAAACTGGATAAATAGATGCAACCTCCTCCATTAGACTGGAGGGGGAATGATTGCATTTAGCTTCTACTACWTTTGCAGTACTCCAAAAACTGCATTTCTAAAATTCATGGGGGGCTACATTTGACAGGAAGATTGAAGCAATGACTGATCACKTATGTTCTACTGCCTTGTTTATGTCCTCAATAGAAAACAATAAATGTATTTGGCCTTTTAGGGGCCAAGAATACATAGGCAGGGAAATGCAACAAGAGCTCCTTTCTTCCACCTCCTCTGCCCCCCCAGTAGCTGGCTAAACCAGTACATTTMTAATCTCAAGTAAGTCAGCATAGCTCAGGTCTATGCTAATACGTGACCAAACAGCCTAACCATGAGTCTGAGCTGTATTCCAGACTAAATTTCTCTCCTGTGGAAAATGCTGCTTTTGAATTAAGAAGCTTTAGTGTTCATTGGAGCAAGGACTAGAGCCTGCACATGAATCAACCTTTTGTTTCTTCCCTCTCCTTTCTCTTTGTCCCAGTGATTATTTCATTACTTTCTGCTAAGGTAATTAATTGAATACCTTCAGCTGGAGAAATTCAGAGCAAGAGAGATATGTCCCTGACTATCTGGTAACATTGCAATTAGGGCACTCTGCTGAGATGGAAAATACTTTCATCAAAATGCAATCAGATATAGAAGAGACATTAACAGAGTCCCAGCTGAGCACCCTGTCAGCTCTGCA
Source organism: Alauda arvensis (assembly GCA_902810485.1). Classification (NCBI taxonomy): domain Eukaryota; kingdom Metazoa; phylum Chordata; class Aves; order Passeriformes; family Alaudidae; genus Alauda; species Alauda arvensis. The sequence continues at coordinate 1,429,934 of CADDXX010000140.1, forward strand.
GCTGTGCTCTATGGCAGGAGTGGACTTTGTGGGTTTTTTTTGCAAAGGTTTCAGATTGCTTTGAGCTTGTCTGCAAGGTCCTACCCTGGAGGTCTAATCTCTGAATCCCACTGTCACTGAGAKGCATCACAGAAAAAGGGCAGCTTTACTGTAGGCATTTCTGTCATCCTGAGGAGCAGAAATGTTGGCACTTCAGAGCTTTGCTGGGTGTTTTGATACTATAAATTCTGGTGACTTCATCTGGGGTGTGCCACTGCATCTTGCTGAGCTAGAGGAGGAGCTGCAGCAATACTCTCTCTCACAGTACRCTGCAATGTGCTGGGCATCATCCTCCTGCCCATACAGAACTGCAACTCTATGCTCTCTCTGAGATTCCAAGGTTTACCACACAACATACCACGGTGGACAGCCATTTCCTATTTCATTTAACAAGTTACAGAGCTATGTGGCCAAGTTCAATGGGTTTGAACTCACTTTGAGTTACCATTAGATTTGACTTTACTTATCTGTTTAGGGGAAAATGATTCATTCTGTGTCTCAACAGGACACCAGGCAGAGATGTATATAAAAGATCTGTAATTCAGAAAAAATTAWCCTGCCAGAAAATTCAAAACAACTCCTGTTCGGTCTGTATCAAACAGACTTATCAAGTATCTTATTATTTTTTAAMAGGGAAAGAAAGAAAAAATAGGTCAGAAGCTATGATAYCTAGTCAGAACAATCAGCAGATTCACTGTAAAATGCTTATGTGRAAAGCATAAGCGAATCATGGCCTGGGGAGCAGAAACTGATTAAGCTTGTATAAGTCTGTTTAATGCACTGGTGACCTGATAGTTTGTAGATCCTCCATTCTTCTTGATGTTTAGCAGCTTTGTATTTTAAAAAATCTGGATAAAATATAATAAACCTTTCTGGAAAGGACCAGCTCATCAGACTGCTTTTTCAGTTTCTCTCTTAAGTACACTTTCCACGTCAGTGTGCTTTCATGCTTGTCAGTACATGACTATCTGAAGGGCTCCTGCAATGCTGGAAGTGACAAACATACATCTCCATAGCTAAACCTCACTGCTCGTTAGAATATATCATTCCTTTCCCTGTCTATCATCTTTGTGCCATATGCCTCAAAAAGACTTTGAAAGCCACACCTCAGCTCTCTGCACCAAGGGGCTTCCAAGAAGTTTCTTGTGAATTTACATCATGCAAATGAAATGGGAATGAGCCTGTAGTTAACCACTGAGATTATGCRCCAATAAATTATAATTTTCCATAGATTTTGTTCCAGATATTTTTCTATAGATAYTGCCAACCAAACAGAATCTGATTACATAATGGAGTCCTGTATCAACATAACAAGTAAATAAGAGCAGATTGGTCAGCTGTGAGACTTCTATAATTTGTCTTTCATACCCTACAAGAGTGCATTTCTCTTGGAGGCTACAGAACTCATCAACAAAAGGAAATCTGTTCAACGTTACCAGAAACCTGTCAGGTCTGCTGAAATTTTTTATTCCTCTACTTTAGTCCTCTTTCTTTAACTCCTCTTTGTGTTTTATCTTTCCCATAAAGTTACAGACAGAAGACCAGAAACTTCCACAGGAGAACTTTCTATATCTTTCATATCTTTCATTTAATTTAGTCTAATATTATAGGCTTAGAGATGATTTTTTTTTTTTTAACTTTACAGAGAAAAAATTGGTTCCAAACTTTTCTGAGTGTAAATTGCCCACAGAATCCTGTCCTGGATAGCTGAATAATTGCATCTGTGTTTCACAAAATATSCAATTTTAGACCGTGATGAAGAACACTAAATACTATTTGAAGATCAAGAAAAGCAAGATAGATKTGAAGGCAAAAACATGTTTTGAACATTTTTCAAACCTAAGTACCTACCAGACAAGACCACAAAGAAAATTGATCACAAGATAATCATAATCACTTACACAATTCCTAAATGTCCATATCTGCATTTGAACTACATTAAATATCTATAGATGCATGCAGTTGCCATCACCATTTGGGTTTAAAAATTCAATATATTAGAACTCTTTGAAGGATGTAAACCCCAAACTTTGTTAATGGGATAAGCAACACKTGTAGGCTCATCCTGCTGCATATGCTACTGAGTATTTACATGTGACAATATTGAAAATAAGAATAATTTTTTTTTTCTTTCTGTGAGGTTCTAATAATCATAATCTCTTTTGTCTCTGCCTTACTAAGGGCTGTCTCCCTAAACATGAACATGCCAAGAATTAATATACACTAGGACTGACTGTTTGAATAGTTAATGCTAGTGCAGTGGAAAGACCATTAATATGGTAGTTAATAGCCTTTAAGGGAAAGTACTAGACCATTAATTTCTTCAATAATTCACTCTAATTCACTTTACACTTATCAATAACTAGGAGTAATTGTCCCATGTTAACAGGTCTTACTGAAACCCATGTCTTTGACTGAGGAAAGCTTTTCTACTGGTTCAACTCTTAATCTTTGTTTTCAATAATTTCATTAATATTTTAATTTCCTATGTTTTAGAAATGCTTCAAAATCAACATGAGCACATTTAAATACAAAGTAGTCTCAAGACAGTTTCACAGAACTGAACCATGCTCAATGCATGAGGTGTCAGTTTGATAAAGAAATGTTTCAAATTGCTGTCTTAATCCTTAGTCAGACCAATGTTATGTGCATTATATTATTCTAGTAAATCTTCTGATAATCCTTTATAATACATGTCTTATTCACAGRGAAAATCTTACTTTCTATGATTTTAATTTTTCAGGAAGAACAATTTATGCTTAAAGCAACTCAGGATTAAGAAGATGCAGGTTAAAAAAGGGGAAGAATACTTTTGTGAAAGTCAAATTCTGATACCATCTGCTCTTGAAGTGCTTTGAGACTAGAGAAGTTAAGCAGTGCTGGCAATTAAGTCTATCCTGAAAGTGATTACATCAGCACTATGAATAAATCAGAGTGCTGAAACAATGGGTAGAAGCAAGGGCAGGCCCWAAAGAAAGAGGTAATGGAACCTTCTATGGCACTGCAAATATACAATTGAACCACAGACCTGATCTATATTTCTGAATAGAAGTAAAAAGTTATATCTGCTCRTTACAAAAGAACAATATTTCTAGTGTAATCTCATAACTGTGTTTCTTTTGTGAGAGGGAATTGTGACCACACTAGGAACTAGTTTATGATTGCCTTCCTTTAGGATGGYTGCTTGAAGTTGCTAATTACTTTCAGGAAATCCATTTAGGACACATTTCTTGTTAAGAAGCACAATTCTACAACAGAAATTAAACGTGAACAGTAGAATTTTTTTAATACCTGCTCACACAGAAAAAAGTAACTTGACAATGTTTCCAGTCATAAAAATTATTTTCTGTCCATGGCTCTAAAGTACTTTATCAGAAAATCCCTCTGACATATGACATACAGGACAAAAAAAAAGACCTGCAATTCCACAATCCAATCTATCTTGAAAAAGATGATTCTCTGGGCAAGAAATGGCRCAGTTATGCCTGAGGTATAGCAGGCCTATGCGTAGGTTCCTGTCCAGAACAGTACAAAATGGATTGGGGATCACTCCTGCCGTCCTTCCACCCAGGGGCCTTTGGTATCTCACATCTCTTAACAGAGAATTCTTGTAAACAACTGAGGACATTTTTRCTAACTATTCAAATGGACAAAAGTCCCTTTATAGGTAAGTCCTAAACGTGAGCCTCAGAACAAGTCCGCATTAGTATATAAAATCCTATTTACAAATCACATGCAATGAAATAGAGTTGGTAGTCAGATCATTAAATACTTTGGAATATTTGCAATATTGTGATTGATTTGCTGCAGTTGCTTTGCTTTTCTTTTTCCCTGACATTGAACAATAAGATCTGAAAAAAAAAAAAATTGTATCTGAAAAATACTCCATTTTATGATTCACTTACCATTTCTGCAGACCTGAAATCCCAGGGTATTCCATGAAAGATTATTTCCATTAACTCAGACACAGTGTCTGTAAACGTAAATTTTTTTATGTTATATTTAAAAATGATACTATACTGAAAAACCCAAAAACCCCAARAGAATTACTGTGATGGAGACAGCTTTTCTGTACCTGTGTGGTTTTGTTTTTTTCAATTCTGTAATGTCACAGTGTGTCTTTGCTAGATCTACTGATATACATTTGAATATTTCAGGAGGAACACTATATGTTAGCTTAGTTTCAAAGGTTTTATTGAATAGATGCATTAGCCAACCCCTGCTTTGGGAACAACATTATATTGAGTAAAATATAAATTATCTTGTGGTTTTTTCATAGAAATGTCATCATAATCCACCTAAAGAAGAAAGAAAAACAAGTCCCATTATTTCAGGTGAAAATTTTCTGCTAGAATACCAGAAAATAGATAAAATACACTTCTAACAAAAGAGAAATATAAAACAAACAAAACAATAAAGAAGTGAAATAATAAATAAGTCATCTAGAAGACAAAAGGAGATGAAACTAATTTGGTTGATTCCTGATGTGCTATCCTGAAAACTGAAAGAAATAGGATAATGAGGAGAGACCTGTGGTAATCTCAGAGGTAATTTCTTCAAAAGAGGCAAATATCTGAAAGAAGAAATTGCTTAAAAGCACAGCAGGAACTAATTGATACCTTAAAAATGGATGTGTCAATCACTACCTGTCAGAACAGAACAGGGTTTAAGAATACAATTCCTAAACAAACAATGCCAAAAGAAAATGAAGGGACTACACAGGAGAGAGGCTACTTCCAACTAGAATATATTTCTGAGAGATCACAAAATTAAAAAATAGAAATGGAAGGCACCTCAAAATGCTGTCTAAGCCATTTCTCCATCAAAAGATATGATCCTCTAAATCAAAATTGTTCCTGAGAGATAGGTTTTTAATCTCCTCTTAAAAGTGCCCAAGAATCCTGAGGTCTGAGAAAAGCTGTCTTGAAAAATAAAGAGACAAAAATCCTATGCCATTTACAACACAGTCTGCTTAATAATATCCCAATCATTACAAAAGCTATTACCAGAGTTAAGGCTTAAATTTGAGAAGGACTAAGGGAAACATACCAATGTGCTTTTCACAATAACTTGTTATTGTAGTCTAATATATTTTCATATTTTTCTTTAATCCTTTTATGTCAAGAAAAATTAAATTTCAAGGACATGAGTTTTGTTCTTAGAAGCAGCACAGCAGAAATAATGTTTCTAATAAAGATATTAGCAAAGGTGTTTTTATTTTTCGTTCATATAGTTTTACAATTTATTTTGTAAAATATATTGGCAGACTGGAATTTCATTCAGAGATTATAATCCTTACTATAAGATCACTTAAATGCTGCTCATTTATTTGGGATCTCATCAACACTCCAGATACTCCCTTTCTATTTTTGCAATGTTATTTATCCTTGTTGAGGTGGTTTTATTATCAAAAAGGGGTGTTTGTACATCATGATCATTATCTAAAGATTATATTTCTTTATGTTTATTTACAGTCTGTCAAGATATTTTCTGATACCAAAGCTGTATTTTGATATGAAAATGGCAATGTCACACAGTAAGCAAACTAGATTACTTGAATTATAACATGTCYCTTGAACTATTTAAATTGTGGGTTCAGCTCAAAAGTGTTCTTCTTTCTATCCTGTGTTGTGAGATTTAACATGTCACTTTCTAGCACTCCAATTCTTTTTCTAAACAAACCTACAAATCTGAAGATGCCACATTTGGAGTATTACTTGATCTAAGCACAAAGAAAATAGTTACCATTGTCCATAGAAACTATGTATTTTCCCCAATTAATCAAAATGCCAAGAAATTTTCTCTAGAAATGGATTCTAAGTCTCAAACAAACAAGCCAAATGAAATTTTTTTCAAGTCAAAATCGCTGATGTCTGACTCAAACACTGAGCTTAAATTTTGTTGCTTATTTCTGATTTCAACCTTACGCTCCAATGTTTTAAAAAAAAAAGGACAAAACACATATGCATTACTGGTAGGAAAGTGCCTTGGAGATGCATTTGTTTGAAATTTGCTGATGCCATTCTGTTTTGTCATTACAGGAATTTTATAACAGAGCATATTCTTGTTAAACAAATACTGGAACATTTGTTACTTGCCTTTAGAAGTTGGCACCAAGCAGCCAATTCCTTGCCCCATCTTCAAATAACGAATTTGTGGAGAAATTTAGAACTTTCTTGAATTCCGTAGAGGACGGGGTAAGAATGAATGTTTGGGTTTTATATGCGTAAAGAATTTCATAGAATGCAAAAACTAGATTATGGCTTTTGAAAATGAAAAAATAAAGTAATAAAACCGTGGAGTCTAAAACAAAGCAAAACAGGAAAAAAGATTATGAGAAAAGGACAGAGATATAATAAATAAAAGCAGCTGGGTGACAAACTAGAAGGCTAATGAAGAAAACTCAGAAACTGAAAGAAGCAATAGATAAAATACTGKAAATTCACAAGAAAATGATTAGGCACTACAGATGAAAAGATGAGTGTACCTGGGGGAAAGCTGAGAAAAAACCCTATCATCTGCTGTACACATTTCAAAATCTTTGCTGGAGAAAGGTGTCCTGTTAATTTTGAGATCTATATTAATTAATAGAATTGAAATAACAAAGCCTAAGGGAAGAAGTGCCCTGCTGATGTGAATGTTGCTTGTTGATACCTTGCAGTTATTTCTCTCAACATGTAATATTGGGGAACAGGTTCTGCAAAGGGCTCCTAACATGGAAGTTCAGCAGAAAACTGTGCACTCCAGATATTAATGTTACAAAATGCCTCCTTCATCATTTCACTACTGAGCCAAGTAATAAAGTTTCACCTTTCTGCTGATTGGATCAATGCTACACATCAGCTGTGGAGAAAATAGGCTGCATGGAAGGAGAAGGGATCAGTCTCTGTGACACCTGAAGCTTTTTCCCTTGTTCTGTTGGTGCAATACTAATGTTAGAATAAGAACACAGAAGGTGGTAAGGACAACATGGAGATAATGGGAAGGATAAATCCTTCTCATGGATCCTCTTCCCAGGGCACAGAGCAGCCATCTGGACAGTTGCTGTGCTAGTTTTTATTCAGAGAGTATATGCACCTCAGGCTTTGAATAACCATGAGGGTTTACTGAATTTTCTGATATTAAATACTGTACTTAGAGTGACATGGTGATTAATAACAAACACAACTGAGAATGTGGATTCAGCTGGGCATGGGAAGCCATGGTTTTCAAATCACTTTATGGTTTTGTAACAGCTGATTTGAAAGTCCAGCTGTGACATGCAACTGTAGAGCATTATAGCCATTTGAAAGCTATTTGAACACACTGAACATGAAAAGTAAAGGCTAATGAGCTATTTATCTCATAAATACATTTTGTTGTCTTTTATGCTGACAGCCTTCACCAGGACTGCTATGGTATGTCTTCCAGAATAGTAAATACTATTATTATTTGCTATGTGGGTCACAGAGAAAGAGCCCCAAAAATAAAAAGCCTGTGCTTGACAAAGAAGGGTGGTTAAGCATTGTGGTATCTCCTTTGAAGTGTGAAAGACAAAATGATAAAATTTTATTGGGGAAATAATTGAATTTGGTAGAAAGAATCATCTCCAGTTTCAAAATTATTTACTCTGAATTTTCTGAAACAATGGATTACTGTAGGAACTAAAAAGAAACTTGATCAAATTACCTTACCTTTCAGATAACCATAGAAAGCAAAACACGGTGATTTCTGGAATGATCAAGTCCAACTAAATGTACATAAGAAAAAAAGAATGTTTTGAGTGGGTATTTTAAATAGCTTTGGGTGAATAGTTTGACTAGAGACGATTATTTAAACAATCTTAGACAGCTGCCTGAACATAGTAGCATACTTATGGACTTCTCCTGGGAATCTTGGCATCTTGGGAGTCAGAAAGAGAATAGCCATGGGTGATGAGGAATAACAAGGAAAACTTAGTCTTCTTTCCCCACCCTTCTTTCCTCATCTTGTAAGTAGGCTGGTTTCAGTGAATGATCTCTGTTCACACCACTGCAGTGAGGGTTTTATGTGTCCACTTTGAACAAGATAAGATATGAGTGCTCCCCAGAAAAGTGCTGCTTTTATTTTTAAGTTGATGGAAAATTATCAGCAATGAGAGCCAAGAACAACTTGTTATTCTTTACTCAATGGTATGATGTTCCTGTAAATTTCTAAAGAAATGAGAATGAAACCACAGTAGATAATCATTGAGTTTATGACTGCATTTGAAATATCAGTGACAAATCCTTTATTTCTGCAAAAAGTTGTTAAAATGTCCCCTCAATGTATTTTTGGATATTTGAAAAAGGCAGGAGTAGTTATTCTTTACCGTTATTTCAAATGTATTGCTCAGTACATACAACTTTCATCTTATATCTATGGAAATAGAGTGGAATCTTATATATATTGCATTCTGCTATTTTTTAGTTTGTTGTAAAAGATATGCTTTCAGATTTTAAGGCTAAGTTGGGAAATCAAACCAATATTTTCCTTCATATATTAGCCTTATATTTATTTTCACTACTAATAATGTGTATATAATACATATTTTCTTTTGGAATCATACTTTAAAATTGAGGTATACTATAATTTAGAAGAATATAGAAAGTACTTTGGTAGGATTTTCACTGAAAGAGATAAGGTTGATAATAATCAGATTTTTTGAAAGGCATTGTTAATGCAGAAGTTCCAGTTCTCTTTAAAGAATTCGAAGTTTTCCACAGCTTTGGTTTGAACAGTTGTGAACTTTCATTCTGAACTTTCAAACTTCAAGCTGGACACCTTCCAGCAACATAGATAACACTGAAGTTTTCCATGGGCTGATTTGGGCTGTAATGGAGTTCTTTTTCTTCATGGCAGCCTGTATGGTGCTGTATTTTGAATTTGTGACTAAAGCAGGGTTGTTAACAAACCAATTTTTGGGCTATTGATCAGCAGAGCTTGCACAGCATCAAGGCTTTTCCTTTTTCCTTCTCTATCTCCCTCAAAAGTTGTCGGCTGGGAGTGGTCAAGCAGGTGGCAGTGGACACAGTCAGGAGAGCTGACCCAAGCTGGCCAAAGGGTTGTGCCACTCCATAAAATATTGTGCTCATCTATAAAGGGAATGCAGCAGAAAGGGGGATTTTTTGTGGTAATGGCTTTCATTTTCCCAATTAAACCTTCCACACGCTGAGTTTTTCCTGAATTACCTGGACATCTGCCTGCCAAGACAAGACAAAACCAATTTGCTTTGTTTGTGCACACATTTTACTTCACTTATTAAGTGGCCTTTATCTTGACCCATGAGTTTTACCCTTTTTCTTGTGAGTCCCTCAGGAGCAACATCATCAACAACAGAGAACAGAGGAAGAGGCAACAGGTGATGGTCTGGGTTACACTCACTGCTAAAAGAACTAGTTCCCACCTTCATTAGAAGGGGTAAAACAAGCACTGTCAACAGATGAAAATGATTTTTTTCTTGAATTCCTCTCCCTCAATACTGAGAAATTATTTATCAGAAGAAAGGTATGCAAATGTACTGGTGTTTCTAGGTAGACTTTGTTTGTGTGGGCTTGTGTTTTGTTTTTATTACAGCTATCCTGCTTTGCAGAGATGCATATTGAAAACAGATAGAAGGAAATATAATGATGAAAAAAGGAAACCATTACCCAAAGCTCAAACAAAGGAAATGCTCTAAACCATGAAAAATTCAAGAGTACTATTTCTCTGAGTTAGGCAAATTGAGACCTGAATAAGTCTTGCATAAAGCACAAACAAATAAATGTCTGAATCAAGCTACGGAGTGCTCCACCACAGTCATTCTCATTTAAAAAATGGAGTAAAGTCCTGAAAGCTTGGGTTTCATCCATAAAAGTTTTGATAGCACTATATTTTTCCAGAGTATTTTTATCTTATGAATTAATGTAATTTAGGATTATTTTTTTTAAGCAAGTGTGATTTGCAGTATTCAAAAAGGGTAGTGATTAACATTTACAGCAAGATGTTAGGGAGGAACTCAGGGAAAAGAAAGAAAAATACCCCAATGTTAGAGGTGTATAGACAGTGTCTTGCAAGGGTGATATGCATTGAATTGACTAGATTTCAGTTAAATATTTGTGGATATTATTTCTGGTTTTTTTCTTTTTATTCTATTTCCTTGGTGATACATTTTACAGTAGGCAGACATGCATACTCCCAGTGCATTGGAATAAGCTTTTAGCCTGCYTTCCAAAGTACATATTCTCCTGCATTTTTCAGATAGTGCGCATAATTTTTAATTTTTATAAAGTCTAGGAAAACTATCAATAGATCCAAATGTGGCTTGGCATTCAATAAATTTAACCCTTATGAAAATTCAGGCCAGCACTACAGTGAATGTCATTTCTGTATACAGAGAACATTCTTGGCCCGATACACAGCAAAGATCTAGTTTGTCTAATTTAGTAGCTTCATGCAGAGATCACAGGTGGCTGGCTCTGGCACACTCATAACTATCCAATTTAAGGTCTCCCCATGCAGTTCAAGACTGGATGGATCTAAAACCATTGTGGCTGTATTGGCCAGACATGAGCTCTTGCTTTATAGTTAGAAAGCTCTTAAAAAAGAGTCCAATGCAGTGTATGTTGCCTTTCATTGTAACCTCTTTTATCAGGAACCCTCTTGCTCATCAACGTCCATCAAGAGGCCAATGGTCCTCTGGAAGGACCTACTGCCTTATTTCCTGCCTACAGTACTTTATGTTCATCTTTAGTCCTTATTGAATTTTAGCTTACTGAGTTAAATCTGTTTCTCTGGTSTATCAAAAACACTGCAAGTTCTAATCCTACCCTCCAAAGTACTTCCAAACATTTTAATCAGATTTTATATTGAAACACTTTATTCCATAATGAAGAGCATTGGTGGAGATATTGACCGCTATCTTGCCCACTACAGACCACTGAAAAACTCCCCTAACATAGCCTGAGGGTAAGTTATGAATCAGGAAAGTCACTGTCAAAAATAAGCTATTAGTCCTAATAAATTCCATTATCATTTCACCATATGTCACCTTGATATTCTTTTCAACCAAATTCTCATCTTTCAAAATTGATTCAGCAATTTTGCTTATAGTAACTCTTTAATCCAAGTAACTTTTTACAAAATATAATATTTTCAAGTAATTTTTCCATTAGGCATTTTTTTCTGGATATTGAAACTAGGTATGTTAATTATTTCACTGTTTTAAAAATTTAGACATTACCCAAACTATCAGACTTCTATTGTAAGGACATGCTGTAACCTTTGTTTGACTACATTAATTTTCATTGGTTTGAGATAGGCAGACAGATAGAMAGACAGGGTACATTTATTTCTGAGTACTTGAAACTGTAACCTACTGAATTTCTCTCATAGAAACAGCCTTCACTGATACATCTCT
>CADDXX010000140.1:1451772-1470606 GCA_902810485.1 Alauda arvensis
AAATATTTTATCTCATATAGGTCTCTAGACCTTGAATTAAGCCAAAATTCAGCGATCTCAAGTCCTAACCTGAACTTCTAAGCTCACATGCACTTGTATCTTGGTTTGTTTTGAGATTTTTTTGCTTATAAATCCAGAAAAACAAGTCACTATGTTGCCTTTGACTGTTTAAACAAATAGGAAGAAAAACAACCTTTCCARCATTAGGGGAGAAAAACGAATAAAATCAGTCTCTTATCATTAAKCCAGATAAGTGCTACCTGCCTGTGGAATCCTGTGAGGAGCCCCTATCTGGATGGGGAACTGTCAGTCCAGAATTAAAGTGGGGACCAACACCTCATGGGTGCATGTGGAGCTTCAGGGAAGAGTTTCCTAATGTCAAAGAAAATTATTAAATAAGACTAATAATTTGATTATGGGAAGCCACAAGACACAATTAAAAARGCCCAAAAAGGTCATGGTAAAAAGCAGTCCAGCACTTCTTCAATATAAACATGAAGCAAAAGTAATAGCATAAGCCTTTATGGGTTTCTAGTATATTGCAGAATATCTGTTCTCTTATTTATATTATACTWTTTAATGATTGCATGTCTCTTGGGAAGGAACCGAGGAACCATAATGGCATTTTAAGTGCTAATCATCTACAAAAGTGAGGAATAAAAGTAGTTAGGAGAGAGACTTCTCACATTGCTCACCTATATTTTCTGTGTCTTCAGGTGCATAATTAAAGTCATCAGAGTACAGACAATCCCACAGGTGTCTTTTAACTGAATACTACAAGCTATTTTCCAAAAATTCTCTGTTAACCTCTTCTAATGAATCAAATTGCCTTTTGAGATTGATTATATGAAAATGTCCTGTTTTTCTGAACCTGTAAATGTTTTAAATACTCTCAGTAATCTGCAGAGGATCTGAGTGATTACAAAAAAAAAAAAAAAAAAAGGCAAACTTATTTTGGAAGTTTGAAGAAGAATGTCCTGACTATTTTTCCTTAGAAGAGGTTTGGGACTGAAACAAAAGTGACACACACACTGGACTTAGATTAGTTTTTCAAGTTATGTGTCTGACTACCAATCTAGAAACTTTGAAAGAAACTTCAAAATAATCAGCAAATCAGGAAGCTGCAGCTATATGCAYAGGCTTTATTTTTCTTATTCTGATTAATATTGCTTTATATATCAAAAGTATCAAAAGAAAATGATCTATAATTTCTTGGGCTGTTACAATCATCAAAGTCTCCACTTGCCAACATAACTTCAGCTCCCACCAGCTGAATTAGCTGTTTGAAATATATGTAGGGAGGGTAGATGCAGAACTTGGTCAGCCTCAAAAGCAACAAGTTTTAGAATTTGTGCTACTGAACTAATTAAAACATTGGTTTAGTGATTTTAATCAGAAATTATGAGTAGGTCGAGGATTTTAATGTACCCACACTAATGAATAGGTTACTCAGATTATAGTATTTTCTAAATAGATACTTAAGAAAGTCAATAAGAAGGAAGGCTYCTAAGATATCTTTTGGCTAAGAAACTACCTTTTAATCGTGCTCCTGATTTGAGATACTTTGGCTAGTATTTACAAAAGTTTTCAAGTAAGATAAAAATCTAAAGCTTTCATAATCAGCACTTGACAGAAAGAGAAATAAATATGGAAGTTCACCAAAATGAACAGATGGGAGAAATTAATGCCATAATTCCTCCTCTCCTGGGTTCACTTGTAGCTATTTTACTTTTATCTCCTTCCTGAGATTTCACTGAGTGGAATACATTTAGTTTCTTCATTCTAGCAGTTGTAAATATTTTCTTATTTACTTTAAAGTAAAACGTCTTTTAAAAAATTAAGCAGAGTTGGGAGTGACGTTTCAGCAGAATCCAGGAAGTTATGCTGTTTTGCGCCAAAAAACCCCCAACCAACCACAGCAACAGCAACTCCAGCGACCAAGTGTTTGCATTTCCTGAGATCTGCAAGGAAAGCCAAGTAACTTGTATGATAGATTTGTCAGATTTCATTTAGATTGGTCATAACATGAATATTTTGAACCTTATACCATCTGTAAAGTACTGCATTTGTTCCACTTTTATACTGAGCAAATAATTTCCTTCTTGTAGATTTATAACTGCCAGAGTGGTTCTATAGGTTAACACAGAACATTAAGTACAACAAACTTTGTCTTTTGAAAGGTTTGACACTGAAAAGAGATGCACCTAGTATCTGAGACTTAATAAATTAAGACTTTTTAAAAGTGAGCAGCTACAGGCACATTGAGCTTCACTGTTTTTTTCAGTGTAATTGCATTTCTACAGCTGAAATGTTATAGTCTGCATTCTCAGTTAACACTGCCAGAGAGAAACTGAAGGCAATTTCAAAGATGCCCTGTCAAAACTCCTGTGGATTTGGTTACTTGATGCTACAGGAGAGAATTTACACATACATTGGTTTCATCAGTTCTCACTCAGTCATTGTATGAAGTAGTTGTTTTCCTCTCCAGGCAAAAATACTTGTCTGTTACTCTGACTTAGAGTGGACATGTGCAAATAGAAGGACCTGATCTAGAGGGGAGGTATAAAATTATTTCAGTACACAACCYATCAAATTGTTAAGCACTCACATTTCAGCTCCTCTCCCCTTTGTGCTGTATTTCATTTAACCAGCAGAAACATTTTTTATGATAGGCAGAGGGAAGATTTGGAAATTTAGTTATGACTGGAGGTTGCACACTGTTCCATGCCCACTGTTTTTCATGTTTATCAGTATAAAATCAATGGTTTCTTATTCCCCACCATATGTTTTTACTATATTRTTCCCTTTCATTCATTCTTAGGCTACTAACACCTTAGGACACTCAAAAGCCTTTGACCTTCTTTTGCATTGTTTAATCTCTGAGCTATTGCTGGGACCAYGGAAAGCAGAAATTTTGTAGCAGAAATTTTTGGAGGAGTTATATATACCCTATTACACTGTGTATCTAAATGCAATCTTCTCTACAAAAAGAAAAGAAAGAGATATGCTTTCTTTAAGGCAGAATTTTWAAATCAATTTCAAGCTTTCTTATGATTTTTGGGGGTTGGGAAACAGTGTTATTTGTTGAATATAACTAATAAAATTTTTTATCCATATACCTGATTAAAATGTTGGTGATTATAGAAATTACAATCCTGGAGCTAAGCAGACCAGAAAAATAACATGCCTTCTTCTTATCCCTCAGTGGCCTCATTTTATGTTCTGGCATGTGTCTTTGTGAAGTGTCAAAATCTCAGCTTGCTGCTTGCAGGCTGATGGTAGTTTCTACATCTTCAGTTATGTCAAATGTAGAGAAAAAATAGGAAACAGTTTGAAARCGTCAGCTAGTCATAAGATGAGAACTACAGCAAGACTTTGCAAAGACACAAGCTTTTAAAATTTCAGCCCAAATCACAAAAGTTATCACAGTAYTTTAAGAAAAAGTACTGTTACTTTSGGTTATCCATACATGCATATTTTTAAGTGTCAGAAGGGCATTTCTTTGTCAGAGTTGATGTTACTACATTCAAACAGATTCTGTCTCAAGGAACATCACTAAGRACATGTCTAGCAGACAGTAACACATTGTAAAGACTTGGAAAAAAGGAAAAGCACTGTGATGTGAATTTTAATATCTACTACTGAAATACATTTTTATACATAAGTATAATAACAAAGATCAAGATTTCTGGCTGTGGTTTACAACATCTTGTCATTTTTATGACAGAAAGACACCTAAAGCAAGCAGATGACTGAGGTGAAAAGTGAGGTGGCTCCCATTGATTTTAAGTAGACTAATTCCAACATTGTCTTATATTCTTTTGGGGTTTTCATAAAAATAGCAGTTACAAGACTGAACAGCAGGATATATCATCTACAACAAATTTCACCTGTTTAAATTTTACTTCTGAAGGGGCACAAAGCGTTGGTTTAATAATCATTCTCTCGTATAGTTTTATGTTTCTTATTTGTTCATAAATCCTTCCATATGGATTTCTTAAAGGTAAAAACTGAGCAGACAARTCCCCTGAAAACTACAGAATTTCCTTGAAGAATGTTKCTTCTTTTCCCACAATCCTTTCAAGACTTCACTATGGGAAACATATAGGTRTCTTATTTAAGCTTCTGTATGCTTAGCTTTCCTCTTTTTCCCCTTTGTTCAGCATCACCTCCTTAATATTCAGTGTCTTTTCAAAACACACCTCTTTACTGCCCACTCAACCCATTATAAATATCAGCATATCAATATGGGTGAYTGATAAATGTCTACATGAATCTCTCAGCATGCCATCAGAGTGGCCAGCTTTGGGAACACACATTATGAGTTGCTCTGAGGTCAATAGGCAGTAAAATCTTCTGAGCATTGTCCACCTCAGATTAGAATCAATTTCTTGGCTAAATAAATGCACAGCCAAACTGCAGCTGACAGAAAGAAGCAGTAAAATGTGAGAGTGAAGGTCAGCACTCTGGATAAAATCTTTTACATGGTGATCAGGCAGATCTCATCAGGAAATAACCAGCTATGACAGATAAGGTGGCCTTAGCCAGGAGYATTGGCAGTGACTGATTCCTGTGTCAAAGCCTACACCTGCCAGGAGGAGAAAATCAAAGTGGGGTCTCTGCTCCATTTTTCTAATTGAAACAGGCATTGGTAAGGAAGAAGCAAAAAAYTGGTTCTTTTTAAAATCTAAGGGTCAAACAATGAATATTTGTTAACTGTAGAACTTGACTGAAAAACTGAAATAAAATGTCCTGCAATAACTTCTTGAAATAATATGAAAGTATGAAGAAAACAGTCAAATTTGAAAACAAAATGTTAAACTTGAAATAAACCTGGCAGTGATAAGGGAATTTAATTTTTCTTCATAGGCAGCATATTTAGAGAGAATATCCGAGTCAAATAATTTATCTACTTTCAAACAAATTTTCTTTCCACCTTAGAAAAATATTTTCTTTAATAATCTTGATTTTATTTCATATCATTGGCAATTTTACAAACCTTATAATATGCTCCTTCTGGTGGTATAGGAATGMCTTCTTCTGTGAGTTTTGGCAAAAAAGCACTTAGTTTTTCTGACACATTAAGAATCAGGGAGCTCCCAGCTCTTGCTTCTGGAGGAACCAGAATAAAAATGTCATCCCAGTGGAATACAAATTCTCAACAAAGAAACCTGTGAAATAGACAAAAAAATTTAAAAATAATAACTTTTTGTGATCTCAGACACCTTATTAGAAAATGCTAGTTAAAAAAATAAATACACATTTGTATTTTGAAASWGTAGAGGAACAGACAGTAAAATTTMCAGCTGCAACTATYCAATCAAATGAGCCTGTTTAACAGAAGAGTCCATTCTATTTTTGTCTYTGCCTTCTGTTCTCAGTTAATTAAGATTTTAGGCATTACAAAAATTATGGGAAAATTATTTAAATATCAGWAATATATTTGGATTATATTTATATATAAACAAAAATATCAGCAGCAGCTTGTTAGACTTCTAAGGTTTTTATCCTGGGAAATAACATTCTACCACAGGTGACTGCCCTCCATGAACATGTCCAAAATGAAGAGTAAATCTTTTTTCATTAAAAAACAATGTCACCTAAAGTTCATAATTTCTCATCTACATCTTATAAATGCCACTACTTAAACTTTTCTTTCTCACTGTGCCTGTTTYGCTTTTCTTTCTGATTTCATTTATGTGTGGGTGTTCAGATTTCTTAATATCCTTAACCTTTTTTTATATCCTTTTAAAATTTACCTCACTCTTTCTTGAGTGACTTTCTAATGATTTTTGAAATTACCAGTCCCTTCAAAGTCCATTAGGTACATCAGGTTGCTAATTTGGATTCATATTAATGAGTATTTAACAATATTGCACGTTTGAACTTTTCTTTTTTAAAATCCATTCTTTTCACACAGAAGAACTTCAGCTTCCTTAAAAAGGATCTATTTTATAACCACAAGAGTTAGGTGGAAAATATTTCTGTGGAATTTAAGTTTTTTAAACATTCATACAAGCAATGTGTTAAAATTACCATGTAGGAAAGATTCTGCTACTTAGCTTTGGATCTCACACAGATTGACCACACCTCATAAATCATAAGCAATTTTTTTCATTGTGTTCTTTCCTTATGTTTATTTCAAAATGCAGATCACAGCTGGTCCAGAAGGAAAGACATGATCTGATCATTTGATGATTCCATGATAGGGATGACTAACTACATCCCTCTGTACAGTGCTCCAGTCTCCCCTTTGGAGTTATAWTTTATAGAGACAGTACAGACACTAGTCAAACTAAAATGTTTTTCCCTAGTCAATTAAAATAAAAATGTTTACAATCAAACCACAATTATTGCCTTTTTTTCTCTTTGACTGTTCCTCCTCTGGAGATCTTTTTCTAAAGTTACACCCTATCAGAATGGATTTTCTCAGAAGCATCTTCTGTTTTCACCTTAAAAGAATTCAAAAATATTTATCTTGGAAACCCTGATATTGTACATTATGATATAAAAAAAGTCTCATGCCCCACCCCCCCTCCCCCCCCAAAAGAAGTTTAACTCCTTTGGCACAGTTTTTTTTTGTTTGTTCTTCCAACTCATCCTCAACTTGTCCACAGCTTTGCCTGATCTTCCAAGCCATCCTAAGCACTTGGCTATCCTGGCTCTTTGTAAATCACTTAGCTGGAACAGTCTCTGTCCTGGCTAATCCTCCTAAGATTCTTATCCAAAGATATTAATCATAATAATATAGTAGCTATCCTTGCTCCTTTCTGTTGCTTTGTTTACCAGAAAGACATTCAAAGGAATAAGACCCTTTTCTTCCCAGAATTTTTTGCTATGACTCATTTGTTCTGAACATGAGAGATCTTGGATTCTTTATAATTGTAWAAGTGAAACATGACTAGTCTGCATGCCCTTCTCATTTTTTTCCTAGGCCTAGTTTTTAAATCTATGCAGAGRCTGTTTTGTTTGACAATGCCAGGCCTAAATGGCTTAAAACTGACAAACACCAAGTCACAAATAAAAATGGGACTTTGTCATTATAATCCTCAGCATTKTGGGGCCCCAGAAATAGACAGCTATCTGTGAGAAAGCCATTGGCAATGCTGATATGCTTTTTTGTGCTACAGAAATGACAGAGGCAGGAAAGGTACTTAACCTGGATTGGTAATCATAGCAATCAGCACTGACTATAGTCAGTCTGTAGGAAATACCAATATAAGGATGTGAGTGAAACCCTGTTCTTCACTACAAGGGCGTGAGTAATTATGTGCAGAGCTTGAAGATGTATGTATTGCTCAGAAAGCAGCTGCCTCATGCCTTTTCTGAAAGTGGTGGTGRTGTTTTTGCTGCTTAGTCTCACCCTTGTCTCAGGTGATTATTTGGCTGTCAAGGATGTCCTGAATATCAAGACCTTACATCTTCATATATGAATTTAATGTCTAATGACTCTCTCCCTTGTTTCTTTTTATTTCCCATGACTCATGCAATCTGGGCTACACACTGAGGAACAGGATGGCTTACATCTTAGGAACCTCTTACCTCAATCCTGCCATGCGGAGTTTCACTCAAAATGCCAAAAAAAGTTTKWCAAGCTGCTGGAGTTTCAAGACCAAGCTTCTTTTATAGAACTTCGAGTCACTTCCTATGGTGTATGTCATTTATGCTCCAAGAACACTGTGACAATTAAGATTCTGGATATACTTAAGCATGCGAATGATCTGCTTCTGCTTTTTTAAAGAAAACCTAAACCATATTCTGTCTTTTCAACCAGCTATCTCAAGGCAAGAACATTTTTAGCTGAGTATATAAAGCTCTGTTATTGTTCATAAGGAAGTTTCCTTTGTTTTTCCTCCCCTTCATAAATGTAAATATTCCATAGTCTSTCTTGCACCTGAAAGAGCTTAAGAGGAGTAGGGGTTTCTGCCTTTGCTAAATTCAGATCTCTAAATTACTCTCCTAGTGAGCTTTGACTTGGGAAAGAATTACATTTGGAGCAACAAATTCATTGACAACTGACAGATAAATCTACAAAATAAAAGAAAACCATGTCCCAGCACTCCTCCCAAAATATAATTGGAATAAATTAGTCAAACAATCTTCTGTTTATAGTCATTCCATGATCATAAGAAAGGAGGGGGGGAAAAAAGGAGGAAGGTAAAATATAATATCGTCATGTTATCTGAAGGAAATCACGTGCTTGTTCACATTAGTCTGTTATTATGTAAACGTTTAGGAAAGCATGCTTCTGAAATATAAGGAATAGATTTCATATATAGTAATGCAGTTTGTTTATTTTGCAGCATGATAAAATTGTTTAAGAGATGTAGGCATGTATAACAGATGTTGCTATGCATTGTCCTTGATTTATATGATGGGCAAATTCCCTAAGCAAGGCACATATGTGTCATATCCAGTGGAGAGGAAAATATCCCTGTAGCTTACTCCAGATAAGGAAGAAAACAGATTTAAATAAAATTTGCATTTTTGTTTATTCATTTCAGATTTTTAGTGTTATGTACTTGCCAGAAACACTGATATTATGAGCTCTTGATATTTATTAGAGAAATGTACCTAAATATTTATTGGAATATTTTGACTGCATTGCACTATTCTACTGTATTTTTGATACATTAAGTACAGCTAATCTTCAAACYGTTTTGACATAATCTCACTTTTGAAAGTGATTTGTATGTTTCCTCTTCCCTTCAGTGCTTATGTTGTTATTTCTTAGTTAGTGGAATACATAATGTCTATCAAAATTTTAAGCTTCCTAATAATTACATTGATATAAAAATATGACAGTGAAAATAGATTAAAGGCAATTACTAAAGCCATGCTATTTTTAAGTGGTTGTTCAGGTCCTGTTTTCAGAATGTCATTCTTTCTCCAGCAAGGAGTTCAGAAAAAGAAACCAAGCCGTTAATTTTTTTTTTTTAGCTCATATATCATGCAATTGGCAACCAAGACACTACATATAGAAAATCAAGGAATATCTCAAGCTGGAAGGTACCCTTAAGGACCAGAGTCCAACTCCTTGATTCTCTTAGGACTACCTAAAGAATAAACACTGAGATATCATTATGATCAACATAATTTCAGTAGAGTAGGTCATGTGAAGTTGTAGAAAAAGAAATTGCATTACACATGAAAAGTAAAACAGCTAGTTCTGCATCAAAATTTCCAGGTTGTCTTTCCCTGTCCAGCCACCAGGCACATATAAAAAAGACAGTTTGCAACACACACACACTCAATTACAGCACACAGGTAGAGCACACAAGACAGTAATAACTTGATAGCCCTTTACKTAACTTCTACACCCCTTTCTGATTATCTAGGGTGTTTTCAGAGGACGTACCTAAATATTTCAGAAGCAATTCTTCTTCAAATTTCTGTGCCTATTTTCAGTCATAACATCAAATATATTTTTCTTTTCCTCTTTATGTTTTAGAGATACTGTAGTGATAGAATAGWTTGAAAGAACTTTATTAAATTTCTTTGAGTGGGTAAAGGTCTTTACCAAGAAGGGCTTCTTGGCAGACAGTTTTACTGAATCACAAAACTTATTACACATATAATCTGTCTGACTTCTGGATCTTTAACAGATTTCTAGACATATTCATATATACATATATATCATTACTAGATCTCTAGAAACTGAGAGATCTCTGAGGATTAAAGTCTTCAAAACAATCTGTAAGAGGTTATTAACACAACAGCTTTAAAAAGAAAGCTTAGGAATTCCTGTGTAAAAGCCACTCCTCATCTGTATTTCCTTATGGTAGCACYATGCAGCTTAAAGTGTGCTCAAAACATTTTAGGAACTCAATCCCAAAAAACCCACAAGCTATGTTAGACAATATTTTCAATCCTTTAGTCTTTTTTTAATTGAAAAACAAATGGGGGTTTTATGAGATAAATTAAATTTAATTTAGCTATAATTTTGGGGACTGCCATATGGTATCAACAATTTCTCAGTAAGGTACTGCTATCCTTTAAAATATATAAACATATGTCAGTGTATTGGGTTTGCATGGCAAGAGTTTGGTAGCAGCGGGGCTGCAGGAGTGGCTTCTGTGAGAAGCTGCCAGAAGCTTCCCCCATGTCTGAATCCAAAGCCAGCTGGTGCCAAATCAGACCCACTGCTGGCCAAGGCTRAACTMATCAACAATGGTGGCAGCACCTCTGGGATAACAGAATTATGGAGGGGAAAAAAAACTGCTGCACAAGAGCAGCTGGGAGAGGGGAGTGAGAATGTGAAACTGCCCTGCAGACACCAAAGTCTGTGCAGGAGGAGGGGGCAGGAGGTGCTCCAGRCACCASAGCTGASATTCCACTGCAGCCCATGAGAAAGACCATGSTGAGGCAGGATGTGCCCCTGCAGCCCATGGAGATCTACCAGGGAGCAGAGATTACCTGCAGCCTATGAAGGAGCCTCACACTGGGCAGGCAGATGCCCACAGGTCACAGGGGGCTGTGACACAAGGGAAGCAAGTGCTGGGAAATGCTCCTGGCAGGGACCTGTGWCCCTGTGGAGACAGGAACCTAAACTGGGGCAGTTTTGTTGGCAGGACTATTCCCCATGTGGAGGACTCATGCTGGAGAAATCTSTTCCTGAAGGACTGYACTCCAYGGAAAGGACACAGAGAGGGGYAGTTTGTGAAAAATTGTGGCCTCTGGGAAGAACTCACATTGGAAATGTTCACAGGGGACCATCTCCTGTGGGAGAG
Source organism: Alauda arvensis (assembly GCA_902810485.1). Classification (NCBI taxonomy): domain Eukaryota; kingdom Metazoa; phylum Chordata; class Aves; order Passeriformes; family Alaudidae; genus Alauda; species Alauda arvensis. The sequence goes on from CADDXX010000140.1 coordinate 1,462,503, forward strand.
ACCTCSTGGATAAAGGGAGGAGTGTGAGGAGTCCTCCCCCTGAGGAAGAAGGAGCAGCAGAGACAGTGTGAGATAAACTGATCACAGCTCCTCTTCCCTATCTCCTTGTACTTTTGGGGGGGGGGAAGAACTAGAGAAAATTGGGAGTGAAGCTGGGCCTGAGAAGAAAGAGATMGAGGGAAGGGATATTTAAAATTTAGGTTTGTTTCTTACTATCCTACTCTGATTGGATTGGCAATTAATTAAATTGACTTGCCCCCAAGTCCAGGTTCTTTTACCTGTGATAGTAATCTACAAGTGACCATTCCCTGTCCTTATCTTGACCCACCAGCCTTTCACTACATTTTCTCTTCCCTGTCCATTTGAGCAGGGCAGAGACACAGCAGGTTTGGTGTGGCTGTGTAGGCTGGTCCCAGCCGAGACCAACCCACCACAGTCTCTTTGAAATATATCCCTGCCAATTAACCACCTGGAGCCAACTGGTGATGGCTTCATCACATGGCTGATTATGCATATTTTATGGATATRTGTGTCGTGAGAACCATAGCTATATTCTGCTATTACCTTAGTGAMAACTTTCCCATCTGCATCACAGAGTCCAGCTTTTCAGACTTCAAGAATATTCCTCATTCCAGCAAAGGTCTTTTGGTCACAGCAGGTGTCCACAGCACCATTACTCCTCCTGAGTGAAAAAGGTCTCAGAAAAAATTAAAAAAAAAATTTCACTATACCACAGCACAAGAGTCAGGATTGAGTTAAAATAAATAATAATAATTTAAAAAACCCCAGAAAAATAATTCCTTTAAATAACATTTTCATTCTTCAAAACTTCTGGGAAGAGGGATGTTGTTTTGCTGGAAATGACAACAGAAAAACTTTATCAGGTTATCCTTGTACTTGGATTTATAATCCAGCTGGAGAAGGTTTAACACACTTTGAAGACAGTTCATTTTAGTTTGGAGCCTTTGTAAGTCATCCCTGGCTGAGAATACTTGAACAAGTGTGGCCAGAGCTTGTTCTCAGAGCTGGATGTAAAGCAAACCCAATTTCAGCTGCACCATCCACCCCAAGAAACGAGGTGAGAGACGGAATTAGAATTCAAGTCCACTTGCAGAGTCTCTTTCCCTGAGCGTCAGCCTCCAGCTCTTTGATGCTATACATAAGCCTCAGCACAGGCTAGCAGCAGTGAACCTGTTGTGGTGGCTTATGACAAATTGAACAGCTTGGATATGATTTCAGAATGGGAACTTCTTTTTATAACTATGCCTTTTTTTCACGTCTACTGTGGCAAGACAAAGTGAACCTTTGCATAAGAAATCACATAATTTCAGTAAACCTGCAATTTTTTACACAATCTTTATACTCAATACTTGTTTTAGTTTTGGTAACTAACATTGTTGCTATTGATTTCTGGGACTGGAAAGCTATTAGGTTTTTTATTTGTTTTGAGGTCTTTTTTTTCCCCACAGGCCCACCGGGAACACTGTATTTTACCATCCACATTCTGTTCCATGTACAACTATAGCTTATAGCTTTCTATACAGAATTACTTTCAACACTTAGGGGAAGAGATAGGTCAGATGCACTTCAGCAAAACAAGAGCTTAGAAAAAGACGTTTTGTAGGGTCAGAAAAGAAAACATTGTAATCAGCATACTACTGCTGTTGCTGTACCTCTGACCTCTGCCCAACTTGCCGCATCCAGCTGAAAACTGCATCCTAAAATATTTATTCTCCACACTGACCTTTTTTCAGTTTAACTATTGAAATTTATTTTAATATTTTTTTAACAGAAGTGTGAGAAAAATGTTTTTTAATGCTTTAATGCGTAAGTTTAACATTCTGAGTTACACATTGAAAATATAATGCTAGCTAAACTCAAACCCCCTTATTTATGAGCTAACCAATGTCACTAGTCTTTATTCAGAATTGTCTAAACTGTGATAATTAAAAAGCCAGCATCAGAGGCAAGGAGATCAGGAATAGAAGCATGCATATGTAACTACAATGCTACAATACAACTGAGCCACTTTTAATTATAGAATCATAGAACTGTAGAAAGATAGAATGGTTTGGTTTGGAAGGCACCTTCAAGATCATCTAGTTCAAACCCCCCTGCTGTGGGCCTGGTCCACCAGACCAGGTTGCTCACAGCTCTGGCCAGCCTGGCTTTAAACATTCCCAGTGATGGGCATCTGCTCTGGGTAACCTGTTCCAGTGTCTCATCACTGGCAGAGTAAAATTTCCTTCCTAATATCTAATCTAAACCTATCCTCTCTCATTTTGAAGCAATTTCCCCTTGTCCTGTTACTTTATACTCTTGCAAAAATCTCTCTCCATCTTTCTTGTAGGCTTCCTTCAGGTACTGTAAGGCCACAATTAGGTCATCACTAAGCCTTCTCTTTTTCAGGCTGAACAATTTCAATCCTCTTAACCTTTCCTTCAAAGATATTTTAAGTCCAGGATTCCCATATTTTAAGCTATGTGCAGAACTGCTCTTCCCTACTGATGACTGGCTACCCTATTAGCAGTAGCTAYGCTTCTGCAGAAAGCACTTACAAATGCTGATAAAGGTGTTGCTGTACCCTTTACTAAAACTGGAACACTTCTAAGAAGGAGACATCTCCCTGCAGCTGCTGTAATAAATCAGTTATTCATGATGACATGTTAGTTATATTTACATTTATCAGCATCAAAGATCTTTTAATTATGTTCATAGTATCAATGCTAAATTACATTATTCATCTACTATTATATACATTTAGMTTTGCATCAATATTTAAAATTCTTAAAAGTGGAAGAAGTTTTTTAAACTGTCATCACCATAACTAAATCTATCATTCAACAGAAAGCCTGCAGTAAGGGTGAAGTATGACATTATTATTTCAAGGAAACACCTCAAAAGAACCAACATACATTCTTATCTGAAGGTTATTCCTGTCCTGAARAAAAGCTTACCTGCTCGGATAAACTTTGGAACTTTTCTGGACAAGATAAGTCTTCAAGATGATTTAATCTAAAATATTCTCTTTACTATACAAGCTTTCAAAAGGCTGTCAAAATTTATAGCTCACAGAAATAGGATGTAGCAGGACTTCTATTAACATATCCAGCAGAGAGCAAATTGAGTGACCCAAACACCATCACAGGGGCAGACTGAAAATGCTTTCTGGTTCTCTGTATTTTGATAGGGAAAAAATAATAAAATGTTCTGTATCTCTCTTGGTCATCTTCATCTTTCCTGAAGAAAAAGGTATCTATTGGTGAAAACTGATTGCATTTATACTTCCTTGGAGAGAAGGAAGAAGAGTGTTAGTGACACCACTGTCATTCCATCATAATCTCCAGCTTCACATTAATAGACCTTTTCTGTGGTACAGTAGTTGCCATGGTAAAGCTTATCTGACTCCTTGTTACCTAAACCCCTTCTCTTTCTGTTTCTCCTTTCTTTCACTTTTCTACAAAATGTCAGCAATCTTTGTTTTTTGCTTCATCTTTGAAAATGTAAAAAAAGGTTATAAATTAAAAAACTCTGTTTTTTTCAAAGTTTTGGGCACATGCAGGATGCTACATGCTATAACTTCTGCAGCAACTCTTGTCTAGTAATGAGATGCAGACCAATATCTCCTGTCATGTAATTACTTATGGGTAATTTTTTAAATGACTTATTCCTCTTTCCACAAGTAAGAGAATTTATATAGTGACATGAAGATTGTCATGCAGAATGACAACAGGGAGTCTTAGCACAGAAATTAACAGTAATGTAAACAATATTCAGACTGACAGAAAAAYAATACATTTCATTTATTTCCTTCAACTTATTCTGCTTCTGTCTACAATGACTTGAGATGGTTTTGATAACTGAGCCTCTCTGTAAGCCATTCCCATCAGTGACTRTCCTCCCAAACTGTGCCTGACTAGTTATCTCCAATTCTTATTTAAAGCTGTAACCGCATTAAAATTATTTAAAGGGAGACATATCCTAGAAGATTAATATCTATTAAATTGCCAAAAAAAAGAGAAATTAAATATATTCTTTCCTTCCCAGTATCTTTGTAGCCCTGCTATGCATGTTTTAAAACAGCTTTATAACTTTCTTATGTCGTAGTGCCCAAACTTGCACAGAATATTGAAGGTGAGGCCACACCWGCAGAGAGGGACAATCCCCTCCCTCAACCAGCCAGCGAGGCTGTGCATGAAACAGCCTAGAAATAAGGACTGCATTTTTTCAAGGAAGACCTTGTGAAATTGTCCTAAAGTATAAGCTGAGAAGACTGTATTTTACAGAGTGCTGCATTGAATGATATAAATAGAAATATTGATTTTTGGTCTGCTTAGGAATTTCTGTTTTAATATATCACTGTGTATTGTAGATGATGAAAAAATTGATGAGRTAGGTGGTGATAGAAACAACCGTGATACTCTAAAATGTTGTCTTCCACTACCGTATCCATAACTTGTTACTCTGTTATGAAATTTCAAGGGGAATAGAGGTAGTATGAACAGACACTAAAATTGTTCTGAAGTTGCTTGGACAACTTTGCATGACAGCAAGTTTATAAATATTCTTCCAGCTGAGTGATGGTGCYGAAGCCTCCAAATGAGGGGTCAATCCAAACTGTGGCTAGGAAACACCTTTCATTGACTAAGGATGTTATGTGGTGGATCAAATTTTTCTGAGAGTACAAGAAATTTACTGATAAATAAAGATGTGGTTGTTCAATATTTTGATCAAGAAACAGCTTTTTCAGAATATTTTTTGAATTGTCTGAGTGAGAAATGCTCCCACTTTTAAAGCAACTAAGAGGTGCACCGTGAGTATCCACAGAACATCTTTTGATATAAAAGCCAGGGAAAGGAAGAAAAGTACAAGTGCAAAATACGTTTCATAGACAAAATAGTTTGGGATAATTTTTATTATTTATTATATTTAATTAGAAACCACTTGTCCCAGTTAATTAACTTTTACAATTTTATTTTTATGAACATGTATCCTTTATAAATCTTTATGATTTCCTCCATTTTCCTTGCATTCTACTTTAAATTACTTTTTTGGTTGTTTTMTTTTCCCCYTGGCTTACTCATGAAAGTCTGACACTGAAATTAATTTCCACCATGTAAAATATATGCCATTCCAGGCATTATAACAGCATGGAGAGAAATACTGTGTTTGTTAAAATCAGCATAGGGATAAACTATTAAACTCAGGAAATTACTTAAAATATGCAATAAAGATTTTTCCAAGAAACAAAGGAAAGAAAAATGGAGGAAAATGGTGTTTCTTACCTTAACTTGTCATTTCAATCATAAAACTTCTATCCGTGATCAAAGTCTCTAATGCTATACCATAGGTGGTACAGATTGCACRTAGGTATGATAATTTTATAGCTAAGAAAAATTCTTAAAAAAAATGTCTTTGAAACATAATTCCTTCTTTTCTCTTTCTCCTGTGGTGTGTTTCCAATACCTCACCTCATTCTAATTTGCCAGGTACGCAGTTATTCTCTTAAGAGTAAGAATTAGAGACTGGAATAACAAGCAGACTGATTAATGGCATAAGAAAATTTTAAAAATAAAACTAAGCATTCCAACACAGAGATACTTGTCTTCATCTTAAGTGTTTATATTACTCCTGCAAAAGGGGACTAAATCCTCAGAGGATAGATTTGGTCACTTCAGGTTTCTCCCAGTATGAAGAAATGACCGCGAGTGCAGCTTTTCCCAAGTCCAAGCTCAAGTTCTTACAAGAAATGACATCTGCACTACAAAATAGATATTTAACTCAATGTTTTTGCAAATATTAACTTATCTACTTAACCTATATAATAATTACACTAAGAAGTAATACATACACATTTAATATACATATGAAATAATGAATATCACTATTCATAGAGAGTGTTTGGTTTCAAATGAAATTGAGCTCAAGCCCASATGTATTAACAGCACCAATGTGAGGCCTGCTGCAGTCTGTTATTCTCCTCATTAAGGCTGAATTACTTTTTAAAAAATTATTCCACATGCATATCACTTTCAATTTAAAACCCAAATTTACACCTTTTGTCGGTACATTTTCATCTTTGAATTTAGAAATATTTTTACAAAAAAACAGCAAAATTTCTATGGCAGTTAGCATTATCTCTGGACTAAAACTTATAATTTCTTTTAAACTGTAATGTATATTTACTAAGTATGTTGTTCATTGATTTGTGTAGTATTTTCCAAAGCATCTGTTAATATGTAAAAAAGTGAAAAAACAACTAAACAACTAAACACAGATTCTCAGTCATGTTTGATAGTCACTGAGAGGATTTMATATTTCTGAGCCCCTATACCTTCTGACTGTTACTGGACCCTAAAACAATAAATCCTACAACTTGACTTTGTATGATATGAAACAATAATACCATTTTTTTAACTTTACTCCTTCTTGTATATATTTTACCACACAAAATTGTATTGCTATCTTCCTTATTCATTGCAGGGTTGACACATTTTGGAAAGAAGACTTAAGTGGGAGAAAAATAGATTAGAGGCTTTAAAACAGAAAGATGCTTTTTTCCCTATTTCTATAAATGTTGTGTACAGTAAAAATTATATTTAAAGACCAAAGACATTGCTTAAGTTTGTTATCAAGCTCATAGTACAACCTAGAATTTTTAGATAATTACTCTTGTCTATAAAAAATTTATTTCTGATAAATATTATTTATGTCACAGACATTAGAAWAAATGTTGGAATTTCTAGGAGCTGTGGCAAAAATTATCAGCATAATATCATTTGGACTTTCTATAATTTTGCTTTTCAACAAGAATAAGCATCATGAAGGACAAGCACCCACTGTACTTACATCACTGTAAAAGTATCATATACATACAATTTGTAAGGACTAGCTAGAGTCATTGTTTACCACATTCACCTGAACATGTCAAATTAAAAGTATTGTGAAATAAGGATTCTGGGTTATCGTAAGTCTTCAAGAATTATTCCCCCAGAGGTAGTGCCTGTTTGAGTGACATTTAAAGTTTTGTTGATTGTATTTCCAGTGCAGCATATTACATATGATTTTGGGTTAATGTACAATTTTTTGTTAAAAAACCCGAAAAAGTAGTCAGTCTTCTGTTCTTATATACGTACATGTGTGTGTAGCAAATCAAAGGATAATACAAATATAAATCTGAAGTGTTTTTGCATGGATGAATGAATATACTTGTTGACACACACAAGTATATTTGTCAATTTCTGTGTAAAAATGTGGATGCCTGTGCATATATTAGAATGAACTAATATATTTTTAAAACATTTGCAGATTCATAACAAGAAAGAGAAATGTTTYATTCTGGGGCAGTTCACTGCCACAAATATTCTTTTATTACCCTGCATGAAATATTCTTTTGTCACAGGGAATACTGTATATTTGCAGTTRAAAATGAAGTTTCTTAAAAAGGAATATAACTTCATGTACTGGTTTGAAAGCAAAACCAGTGAGAGACTGCCAGAAATACCATTTAATAGGAAAACTATAAAATAAAAATAATAGTAAAAGGAACAAATGAAAAGACCCTTGGCAGAGTCAGAATACAACCTGACACCCTGTTCRTTAGGGTAGTGGTAGCAGTCCAAATAAAGCAGTCTTGTTGAAGCAGTGATCCTGTAGAAAGATCTGGGAATCCTCCTGTCCTCTGGGAATCCAGTCAGTGCCTGTGCTGTCCCAAACTGCAGATTATATCCAGGTGGGAATGCTTGGCTCCTCCCCACTGGGCAGAGCATCTCACAATGGGCTGATRTCATTCTATGAGTCACACAATGGGTCCTTGATTGCCCATTAAGCAGAGACAGCTCCCGAGGGGAGTTACCTGTGAGTCACTGACCAGGGCATTGATGGGCCATTAACAGCAGATAGTCCTGAGGGAGGGGGCAGGGAAAACACTGCCCCACGTGGTTCCAACAGCTCATGAAGATGGTAATAGAATACATACTTTGGGCACATCTTACATTGCAACCTAGGACACTTCACTTTTGCAAGGTACAGAATAGTCTGAATACAGCTGAAAATACCCTCAACATTCCCTCAACATTCCCTCCTTTTCCCTTCAACTTCCCCT
>CADDXX010000140.1:1471051-1518574 GCA_902810485.1 Alauda arvensis
TGGAGGGTCTGAAACCACACACAATGATATGTTTTGCAGCATCCTTTCCTGCTTGAAAACCTTCATCCTACTCTTGTGTAACTTCCCAGCAACCAGCATTTTGCATTCTCAAACAGTACTGTAACCTTTTTAGAAAGCAATAAGGATGAGGAAAACCATCATGCYACAAAGAAAGGTCTTGGTCTCACATGTGAACATTCAGATATGGCCATGATGCCATATCTGTGGAACATGTGGATAGAGGCAATATTATATTTACAGGCTTCCCCTGTAACTATCAGAGCAACTAGCCACTATTACAGCCTTAAAGCATGGAGCCTTTCTCTGCATTTTACCACCAGTTAAAATCACCCAACCTCAGACTGCTGGAGAAAAGAAAAATACTACCTATTCTTAAGTGAACTAACCCAGAAGAAAGTTTCATRGAAAATTACCCTCTTAGTAAAAGCAGCTTGAATACACTTACACATTTCTCCTGAGTGAGCACAAAAGATGTGTCAGCACTCATGAGAGAGGTAACTGTCCTTTCACACTCTCCAAACATTCACTATCTTATCTACTTTGACCTCTTCTAGATGAAGAGGTGCTTTTCATTAAGTCTAAAGWAATGATCCTCTACTTTGTAATATTTTTTCAAGTTAATTGTTAGTAAAACAGGAGAAAGGACTGCATGTGTAGTCAGGTAGAATGCTTTTAGTCTGTGCTTGTACCATTTACACTATCTTGTGCTGCTATAATAGGCTGTTAGAAACCATCTCAAATGCATGAATTTGAATAAAAAGAGRAAGTCTAGGATGAGAAAGACACTGTTGAATCATGAAATGGATTCTATTTTCTAGACATGTTTCAGGTTCTTTACAGGATGAAATATTACAGAAGAAATCTGTTAGGCATTGTGTCACGAGAGAGAACAGCCTGTTCTATGAAGAACCTGACAAGGAAAATTTGCAAGAAAATATTATGTTAAAGTGAATTTTTTTTCTCCTCTTTTCAAAGTGATTCTTATTTTAAATAATTTTATTCTTGTTGTGACATTAGCTATAGAAATGAAAAATATATGATTGTCTATTAATCAGGAAGAGCTGAAAGCTCTATTTTAATGCTTATAACAAATGGTATTAGATAAAGCTGAAAAGCTCTATGATCCAGTGATAATATTATACAACATTCAAGAGTTATATGCATGATTTAAAAAGGCAGGATACTGTAATTTATCAGAATACTTTTACCATTAAAATGCAAATTATGCATTGACAACATATTTAACAGCTCTTATTGTTTCTGCTTAGAAAAGAAATTATTATGTTTCTGCTGTTGAGGGAGAGCTTTTTCAAATCACTGTGATTTTCCTTAAGAACTGAGCTAAGTAAACATATTAGCATACTAAATCATAGCATCTAATGATAGACACAGATTGTAATTTGCAAATCAGGTTTGATCATCATTTTTGAATATATAGTATTATGAATTTTACAKAAAAATTGCACAGCCACAAACAAAATATGTAAAGTGAAGAATATACCCCTTGGCTGCCATATTCCAGACCCTCTTGATGGGTTAGAAAGCAATCACAAAAAGCTTCTTCTTTCACCCACCTTATATMCAATTGCATTCACCTTTTCTGCTACTGGCAATTTATTCTCTTTTGCCTCAAGGGAACTCAAGCACCTTGATTCCTAGAGAGACACCAACCCTCATTCAGAGGTAGAAGAAAAAATGATAAGTTTCTTCTCATTATTGTTCTTTTCTCCTCCCTGGCTCCTTTTCTTTTGCTTTGTTATATGTAGCTTCTGTAGAACTCAAGTCATTCAGCTAAAGAGCATTTCCTGATCTACAAGACATGAAACATTGCTGAGACAGATTTATAATTTCTCCTTGTTTTAGGAAATTAATCTATGAAGAAGAAAGCGTGCTCTGCAGAACCACTTATTATCAATGGACTGTATCTTAGTATACAATTAAATGCAAGCCTTTGAAATGTTTTACTTTTCCAATAAATGTTATCTGCAACAGTTTTAATAGCAACAAGAACTCAACTCAKTTTTTTCTTGCTCTATTTCTTATCTCTTATAACTATACTCTGCCAGTCATTTTRCATGAAGATTGCTCCATAAAGAAACTGAAATTCTCTATTTTTTACCATTCAACTAAACTATTCTGTAGAGCCATGAAAAGGGGTAATTTATCCCAAATATTTGCAATTCAGTACATTCATGCAGTTAACAAACTAATAAGAATACATCAAACAAAAGTTAAAAGGAAAACTAAAAGAATGTAGTTAATGAATTTCTAGCCAGGCTACTTTTCTCAGTCTAGGTGGTGCTAGGTCTTCATCCATCTAGATTAACATTGTTTGTTTGAATTGGCTGTGCTTCTTCAGTTTTGCTTTGTGGGTTTGGGTTGTTGTGCTTGTGTTTTATCAAATGTGAAATTCCATTCTCGCCTGAGATTCTGARCTTTACAAAATGCTCCTTTTTCCTGAGTGCTCCCATCACCATCAGGTACTGCTATTGACYGCTTCTGTGTAAAGGGTTTAATCTGTAGGAAGGGAAGTGGCAAGAGCACAAAAGCAAAGCACTCAAAACTGCAAAGAATGTGTTGGAAAGGGGATTACCAATATAGCATTTGATAAAAGATTTACAAAATGGCATGACAAAGGATACAAATGTAAGAGCAAACCAAAGAAATAAAAGTGTACAATATAAATCCTTCATTAGAAAACCTGCCCAGACATCTCAGTTTTAATTGTCTGATAAATGTCCCAGAAATTATTTTCACTAAGGAGGAGAGTTTCAAGTAYATGCAAAAATACCACCACTATAAAATCAGGCTTACTTTAACCAGAAGCTAAATTGATTTCAAAACATTTAACTAACTACATTTTATTAATAACACAGAACTTCCCAGAAATTCAAATCAAGCAACTGAAGAATTAAATATAAATAATTCAATAAAATACCTCAACTATCCATCTTGAAATATACAGTTTTTCCATGCATAGTAGAAAACTGTTCTTGCTCACTTGACCATGTTTGCTAAAATTTAAGTCTGTGCTCCCAAGCATATGTCTRTCTTTGCCTTAAGGAGAGGCTGTGTCCAACACAGCCCTTTAGAAAAGAGGGYCACTCATGCCATCAGGGARTTTCTGAGTGTATGCAGGGTAGGAAAGGTTGCTGAGCAGGCARGCAAGATCCAGCCTGAAGGCTGGAGCTCATGCAGAGGCTGAGGCAGCAGAGAGGATGAGTCTGATAGCAAGGTCACAAACATAGAGAGAAGAGCTTCTCTGGGACAGAGGGGAAAGGATCAAATTTTGCTGGTGTTCAGTAAGTATCAAGCTAAATGAACTGAAACACAAAAGTAAGCTCCAGACTGCAGCCACAAAATGGGCAACATATAAAACTCTCAATTTTTGTTCTCTTTATTCRTTGCTTTGACTTTCCTAAGTCAATACACTTAGACTTCTATTTTGGAAAAAAAAAAATTATTTTTGAATCTAAACCCTTTTGGTTTCTTAGGGGAGTTTCTCCAGGAGGAAGTTTAAGCACATTTGTTCTGCAGCAGTGGCCAAAACATTTTCATAGTTAATATGTGYACAGACACAGAGCAAGGCTACAGCTGCAACAATGTGCTCACAAAGGAAAAAACAACCTATCCCTTATTAAATAATGACAAGGAAGAGAGAATATCAAATTGCTTCTGTAGGTGATGTGATGCTCAGGTGAAATGACAATTTCACCTCACTGTCACAGAACTAGTAAAAACTGATTTCTCACTCTCTTCCATTGCTTCCATTACATTTACGTTATTTACCAGGCAGCTAAAATATAATTTATTTTGTTTTTCTACTTGTCATACTAGAAATAGCACTGGTAACTCTTTCATTGCCCTGCAAGTATAGTTTTTTCAATAATCACTCAGACATAAATTGTACAATATTAGTTTCTGTACTACCATACTAAGTGATTTACACTTTTTAATCAGATAAACTTCCTTAGGTTTTTTAACCTTTTTTTTGTTGTTTTGTAGCTTACTAACCTCACTTTATTTGGTATTGTTTGATTCCCGTTATTTTCCTTCTTATCCTATTCCAATAGCTTCATTTCACATTCAGTGAAGTTGCTAAGCCTGGATCATACCTGTTTCCTGCCTTTTGTTTTTGTTCACTATAAAATTCTTTTTTATCCATCAATTTCCTGCTGTATTGCTCCTAACAMACACAGTACCATTTTTACCTGTGTTTCCTCTCTGTCTAAAAACATAAATAATGCAGAATTTGGTTTAACAACAAAGACATGAACAAAGAACATTAAAAGAAAGTCACTGGCTGCTGTGTACACCCTTGTTCTTGATTTCAGTCTGCTTTCATACCTTATYACTCAAAATTCCTTTTTTCACTCCTAAAACATTAAAATATGCATGTGTCAACTGAGCTTCCTGCTACTCTTCTTGTTAGAAGAGTGAGGAAAATCCTACCTCCTTTTTCTTTTTGAAGAGAGAGCCTACTTTGGACTCCTGACCTCTGCAGGGAAAAATCTCTCTCTGCTCCTTTATTTCTTTTCAAATTTTCAGGAATATTCTACTGAAAAATCAAAATCAGATTATCCCAATTAACTGTTATAGATGATTAATCTTTTGGTATCCAGTGCTGCACTTTCTCCATGAAAAAAGAGAAACTCATAATTTTGCTAATTGAAATTTATCACATTAGGAATCTAAAAAAATTACCATGGCACAATTCTCCAATGGTGTGGTTTACTGCTTACCTATGGCAAGACTACTTTGACAATTTGTTCTTTTTGCAAAGGTGAGATCAGGTTATTATTTCCCCATTGATGAGTTGTGGGAAGAACTACCAATGATCACCACCCCACCCTTGTTCTGTGAGGTGCAGTGCAGGGAAATGCCTGAAGGAGAATGCATTGTTTATTACCTTTCCAAAGCACAGTCGTGGTATATTATAAAGGAGCACAAGCTGTTGTGTTCAACTGAGCCAACAAATATATGTTTTGTCTTCATACTTCTAATAGTGGCATGTCTTTCTCTAGCTGAGGCTTCTCCTTCTTTTACTTTAGTTTGTGTATTAAAATGACATCTGRCAACTGAGAGCTTAGCAAGCTCCTGTTTTACACACGCTTGTACTTTTCTCTTGTTTTATTATCCTTAGAATAATTTATCTCCAATCAAATTTTTGCATTCACATAATATTCTTTTTGCTAAATTACTTTCTTCATCGGTATCCTAACTTCCATATTTAGAGTTGGGTGTAAATGTATCAGCTTTATTCAATCCAGCTAAATGCTTAATTTCTTGAATGGCTTTCAGGTTTATACCTTAAATAACAATATGAAGCACAACTGTATTTGCCATGATCTACCTTTCCTTTAGTTTGAGGCTATTATTTTATATACTTTCATCATAACATCTCAGGAAAACCTCTGTAGTAAGACTTGAACTGAAACTAAACCAACTGTAATTTGAAATTCTACAAACTTTCAATTATTTTCTAATGGAGTAGCAGCCAAAAAGAACCACCATTTTAAGTAGCACAACTGAAAATGAAAGTGAGACAAAATGTATTTAACAATCTTTTCAGTAAAGGCTGTACAGAGATGCAATGATTAAGGAGCAGGTAAGAGGTTGCATGTACTGTGAAAGATAAAGGTTCTAAACATAAAAAAAAATTAGCAAAAGTAGAGCTTAGTTTCTATACTGTTTTTTCCAGAGAAAACAAGAACAAAATGCTGTGCACAAAGGTGTTGGGTACAAGGTTATACCTTGGACCCACAGACAAATAAACAGCTGCAAGTAAACAAGAGTTGTACAGATTGATTTTAAATTATTAATTTTAAAATGTTTTGTGGACTTTTTCCTATGCTACTCTGACTAATGGACTTGCTAACTAAAATCTACTTTTTATTAAAAATAATGAGAGCACAGATTTAATAGAAATTGGTAGCAGAGAGGTGAGTCTATTAACAGCAACTTAAACAAACAGAAAAAAATCAATTGAGCTTAAAAAGAAATTTTAAACTTGTCAGAAATTTGTCCTAGGGAGGAAYGCTACTACTTTTATTTCAGTGAAGTCTGGCAGAGTTTATAACTATTTTTTTAATTCAAGATTAAATCTAACTTTCAATCTAAGGTTTTTCCATATGATCTAAGAATTTTCTGTATGATCGATTACATTAAGATCTAATTTTTAATCCATGATGTTAAAAAAATTTTAAATTCTAAGTATGCAGAGTTTCCTCTGCAGTTTTAAAGTCTACTGCTGGGCCCAGTATTGAACCTTARGGGACACCATTTGTGACAGATTTCTAACTAGACTCTGTGTCACCAATTACAGCCCTCTGGGATCCCCCATTCAGCCAGTCCTGAATTTCAWTTTTCCTCCAAAGCAATAAAAAATTCTTAAAAGCAAGAGTAAATATTTAAAGGGTGTGTGAATAGCACAATTACCAATTTTCATGTCCCTGAAGGCTTAGAGATATTTGGTTGCGCCTCAGAACTCCACATTCCTGATTTGTCAGTGTTGTTGTGATTACCTTGTGGTATCTTCCATAAAAATCAGATCTTGAATTTAATTCACTGAAAGTGTTTGAGGCATTACCTTTYTCACAGAAGAATATCCTTGCTTTCAATTCACTTTTTGTTCTTTAAACTACAGAGAAAAAAAAAAGCAATTATAAGCTTTTTATAGAAACAGTGAAGACATAGAGCACACCTAGGTTATTTTAACATGAACATTATGACACTAAAAGCTTCCTTTTTACTGTATTAAAAAAAAAATTACCAGAGAGYACAACTCCTCTGTTATTCTTGTGCTGACTTTTTTTAAAATCTCATCCAGAAGAGCAGTGAAATGATATGAACTCAGGTCTGCTGAGTGCAAAGTGTGTTGCAGTTTTGTTTTTTTTTAACTATAAATCCTAGAGTATGAAAAATGGTAAGAAGAATTTGRAATTATTGCTTAACAAAAAGTGCTGCCTACCTTTGTTYACTGATCCTCCAGATCTCACTCTGTTGTTTCCAGACTCACTCTGAGTCAGATTTGGGTTTGGGGCTCACAGACTCCAGTGATTTCAGAGCTGTTTTGTTTTTTCCTTCTCAGTTATAAAGAATGTGATTGCTTTTACAGAGAAGAAAAGCATTTGAGTTAAATAACCCATTAGAGAGTGAAGAGATCAGAGCTTTTGTTTTGGTGAATGTCACTACATTCTACATTTTATAGCAAGTGTATCAACTGGTGAACACTTCTGGTGAATATTGAATGGTTAGAAGTGGAGAAGTCTGAGGATATAAAATGCAGAAATAAAGTTCTTCTCTCTCTTGTCACAAACGTCAGAGTTTTAAGAAAACAGCAAGCTGATCTAAAGCCATGAGTCAGTGTCCATTCACTCCAGTGCAACTCAGCAAATAGACAAGGGATGCCATAGAGGAACTACAGTGTCTTGTATGCTTTTTGCTGAAACCATATGGTGCTAATTATAGAGGTCTTTCTTCTTTAGTTCAGACTAATTTCCTTTGAGTCTTATGTTATTTTACTAAAACTATWCCCAGCACATAGCTGAAAGTGCCAAATAAAGTAAACATGACAATATCATAGTCACTGCTGGTTTCTAGGATATCTGAGAAGACTTAAAATTGCAATACAAAAATCTAGAAGCAAAGAATATCTAAAGGCCTGGGTGAATACATAGTGATATCAATAGAAAAATGTAAATTTACATTAATGACACTTGTTCAGACTCTATATCTGACTTCAAGCCTTCAGAAAAAAGAAAAGGACATTTGGTGCTATTTACGTTGATGCAAGCTGACCTGAAAAAACCCAGATTCTGTGCCAAACAATAATTCAAAATGCAAGTTAATTGAAAAACATTTGTATAAAAGGATTTGAAACAGAAAATGCCAAGATTAAGAAAAGCATTCTATTATTTTTATGTGCGGATTTAGGGTACTAAGAAGCAAGCTCATGAGAGAGAAAAAAACACAGAAAATCCTTTCAGGAATGGATTAGTAGTTCAGAAATAGGCCTTTGAAAACTCCAAATCCTGCAGGATGATTAATTATTCTGCAGTTCACCATGAAGTATTTTTAGCTACTTTAACAAAGACAGAGAATTGCTKCCTTGTCTACTGAGTGCTGCAAGAAAATGAAGATTATGAAATGTTTCTGAAGTACATAATTTCAGAAATACTTTAAMTAACCAGTCATTGCTTTTACTATGCTACTTGGATTTCTGGACAAAGATTMAACTTTTATATATATTACTTCATGGCATTAGATGTCTCCCTTCTTGGCATTATAAATTTGAAAGAAGCTCATCTTCTCTTTCACTTTAATACCTGTGGGTTTACGTAGAGGAATAGGATCATTAGGAGAGAGTTTTTAATTTTTTGCTAGCAGACTACCATGGCTATCATGAAAGGTGTCTTTCATAAATAAAAATTCTTTTTAGCTCTCCCTTAAATTCCAAAGATACACAGACAAAAAATTTTCTACACAGCTCAATCCAAAACATAGGACTTAGTCTCACAGAAAATCCACAAGAGATTTTTTTTCAAAAATTAATTTTTCAAACTATCAGCCTGAATCTTGGCACAAGGATCTTACTCCTTTGAAATGGTCTTAAAAATATTTTTTCCAGGAACTAGTATGGAACCAGACATAAGTATTTCTGTAAAATTCTAGGGAACTAGTTTATGTATTTATAATAAAGAAGAATTGTTCAGTTGGAAGGGATCTACAATTATCTAGTCCAAACACATTAATTTAATTATTTTTAAAATGCAAGTAAACTCATTTTACAAACAGCATAATACTTGCCTAAAATGAATAAAATGCAACTAAATCAATGGAAATGAATATTACTTGAAGTGAGGCAGGTGTAGAAGTCCTCACTGCTTGGCTTGTATCAAAAAGATAAAAAAACCCCTGTAATTAAGATAATTTTCATGTAATGTAAAGCTGTCATTCAACGATGTGATAAAAAATTTGAATACATACGTAATACCAAGTTAGAAGTATCTATCAGGGTTTTGAATATAACRTAAGAAATTATAATTAGGAAAGCATAGTTATAGAGAACAATAAGCTTAAAATAAATACTTAATTCTAACCTCTAAAATCATACTCAGAAACTACAGTTCCAGTGTCTTTAGTGAAAGAAAGGCTTTGTGATTACATCACCAGAAAGATGTAATAAGGCCTGAAAATATTCTGTGCTAACTCGCTAATATTTATTGTTACTCATACTTTACAGTATCTTACATACCAAGAAAAATACTACACTCCCTGTAAAACCTGAATAAATGATCTTTTCTCGAGGCTCACTCTATTAGTCATGAATTCTACAACGTTCTAAGAATTGACCCACTATACAGAACTAATATAAATAGCTATTTAACAGAAAGAGAACACTTAGAGAGACTTGTATTGGATCTGGCAATGGACTTCTTTTGTTGAATAGAAAAGCTCTTAGATTACAATATTAGGGGAATATTAGGACAGCAATTACACATGGCAGGGATCCCATGTACAGTCCTATTATTGCTTCAACAATRAGTCATTGGCAGTTCAAAGAGAATTCTCAAAATGCCATTAAGCCAACATATGAAAGCTACTTCAGAAACTGAAAAAAGGAAGACACATACCTCAGATAAAATACAAATTAAAAWATAACTTTAGAAAATGACAAACTGCTACTAAAGGAACTAAGTCTCTTAACACTTTAGGGAAAGGAAGAAATTAAGGGGTCCATAGTGTAGGAATACTGACAAGGTTTTAGGAGAGGAGAAAAAGAAGTAAATAAAAGCAAGAAAAAAGGAAACACAATGATGTAGAGGTGGTTTCCCTGGGGAAGAAGAAAACCCTGAATTATTGCCCTGAAGAACCCAATTTTAAGTGCAATTATTGAGAGGCTTATTCATGTGCTCCCTCAGTTCAAGTATGCAAATTGTTGCTAGAAAGTTCTTAGTTCTTTGTGTTACTATAGATTGATTTCTGGTGTATTAATTTCAATATTCCTAACTGTTCTCCCCTATTGGACCCTTCCCTCAGACCCCACCTTACGCCCCCGTCTGACCCTGGACTGGTGCTTTTTGCCCCTTGTTACTGCTTTTTTCCAGTTCACTCCAAAYAGAGTGTACACTTTGCTGTTTGCTATTTGCATAATTAAAATTATTATTTGTATTATTTGTTTTTTGCAATATTAAAATTGGACAATTGGATCAAGGCTACCTCTGTCTATCAAGTTGCCATTGGGGCAGAGTCCTGAGGAAACTCAAAAGGGTTTGAGTTTCAACCATCCAGGCTCAGACTCTCAGGAGTTTCACAACAGTACAAAATACTTAACCTTGAAACAATCTCTTCAGGAAACCAGAAGAAATTATATCATTWCCAACATTTAATTAACACGCTTCAATGAAAGCACTAGGAAAAGTACTGCTCCTGCCTCCCACCCTTTGAATGCAAATAGAAGCAAGCCAACCTGCTTTCCTGTCTCCAGCAGCTATTTTTTTGCTCTGGCAAAATGTCCTCAGGCCTAGTAGTAATATGAGAAACTAGTAGACTGTAGAAATTAGATGAAAAAAAAAAAAAAAGAAAAAGAGAGAGAATAATAAATTATAAGAAAATGTTGCTATTATACGTTAGATACCTATTACATCCATCAGCAATGTTTCAGGCAAGAATAAATCCTTCCAATATTTCAGACATACAAATTTCCTGTATAAAAGTTGTTGGTAATTATCAGAGACACTGAAAAGAGAGAATTCCTGCAGAATACTGTTCTTTTTGAGTGCCTGAAGCATAGAGGGCAAAGCACAATGAATACATGCTGATTACTTAACTACCTTTCTCTTCCTTTTGTGAGTAAATTCTCTACTGGCATATTGTAATATGCAGCTTATTCACTGGAAATTCACATAAATGAGTCAAAGGTGATTATTCTTTCAAACTGCAAATGACAAAATATCCACATGAAGCAGAACTTAGCTTCTCAAGCCTTTCAAGAGGTACCTGCAATCGGCATACCACCAAGAAAACTAACTTAGAGCAGCAGGAACAGGTGTGTTTAGCAGCAGCATAGAATAAATGTCAAATAGAAAACTTCTTCTGGATGTTCCCAACTCAGTTGTCATCACTACCCATTAAAGCACCTGTTTACATTGAAAAAATGATAGCAGGAAAGTATTTTTAGCTGCCTTAGGGGATACAGCAATGAGAAACAGCAGAGCCAGCACTGTAYGGCATGTCAAGACTGCCTGGTGTGCCAGCTTGCATGGTGTCAAAATGCCACCTCACTTGTTTGAGAACCGTTGCCATAGAAAAGAATGCTTTACTCTAGTTAAAATTTCTTCTTAGCTTTTGTCTTTTATCACTGATTATCAATTACACTTACTGCTATTATTTCAGTAACATCTTTGTTTCAGTTGAACCACAACCAGTCACAGCATCAGTGAGATATGACTGCTAATTTCAGACCTCTTACAACTCATTAGTTCTTCCCTGTTCTAAATTACCTTCATGTATGAAGACGAATATTTCAGATAATTTTATTTCTCTTAATTGTTCTTATCTCCCCCAGAATATTCTGGCAACATTGCCTGTGGTTTCAGAGATGGCCTCTCTTTAATAAACTGTGGAGTGACAAGAGTCTTTATCGMTTTGTGAGGGTTGAGTAAGCAAAAAACTTTGTGACTCTCTGGTACCTGGCATCATGTCCTAGGCAACACTGATGGAGACAGTGAGAAAATTATAGAAGACTCTATAAACTCACATTGATACTGGATATTTTTGCATGACACTTTTTCTTACTTGAATTGTTCATCTATGATATTTTTTGGTAATTGTCCAATTATTCCTATACAGTGGCTCTTCTACATTCTTTTTAATTGCCTCCACTAAAGTTCAATTTCAATTTTGTGAACAGTTTCCATTTTGACTTAATATCTTCTTCAATAATTAAAAACCCCCCTCAGTTCAGGAAGTACTTATAAARCTCCATATACAAAAATAAGCCCTGAGAAAGATCATCACTGGCAGGAGTTAAACTACACTTATTTTAAAAGTAACACAGAACTGGGATCTTAGTCTTTTAAAACAGTTCTTTTCAAGTAAAGGGATATGCTGCAAGATTGTGTGGTAACCCCTACTGCATTGTAACTTAGATTAAGGCAAGGCGGAGTAGGAGTTGAAAAAAATGTTATCAGACACAAAATTTTAATTTTTCATAACTAGTAACACAGAAATCTCTGAAATCAATAACGATTTTCCATATGTCAARTGATATTTTCATATCTGCATGGAACAAAGAATGAAGAAGGGATTACATGACCATGAGAAAGAATAGTTTAGAACTGCACATTTTCATAGGCTACAATATTTGAACAGGCTGAATTTGGAAAATGATGAAATCCAAAACCTTCTGGACTTCTGAGGAGTATTAGATTTAAACTCTTTGAGATGTACTAGAAATGTTGTTTAAAAGAATTGATGCACAAGACATGAAGGCAGGGAAAAGTATTAAATAAAGCTAAATGTTACAAGATCATGATGGTACATCTTTTTAGGTCAGCATTTTGTACCTCAGTGCTGCCTGATGCATTTCTGCACTTGAGGATTAACATATAAAGGAAATTTGAGTGCCTTCTACTTGTGTCTTGAAATCACTAGTTTGCAAATCTCTTGAAAAAGAAATAGGGTAACAAAAATCCCACCAAAAAGTGTAAACCACAAGTCTGTGTTTAGCAGGCCAAATACTAAGAAAAGTAAGAATGCTATAAACAGGCAAAAACAGCAAATAAAACTATCAATGTAATACAAACTATTTCTCATGCCAATTATTTTGGTAATAACAGTTGCAATAAATTGATATATTTTCAAATTTATGCTTCCCTTAAAATCTAAATCAATAGTATTTTTTTCTCTATTATTTTGCCCCTGTAAGGTTTTATGATAGCCTCAAGAGACTCAAAAAAGAACATGTTCTSTTTTAGGTGATACAACTTGTTAGCACCTTTTCTTCACAAAAGTGTTTTCCTGTACGAAGTAAACCCCTGAAGATATTTCTAACCTCATTTAATACTTTCAATACCTTGATAACCCACCCTAAAGTATTTTATCTTTATAACAGTCATGGAAGAAAGTGCTTTGGTCTGCAACATTTCATGGGAACAAAATTGTACCTCAGACTTTTGGTATAAGACATGACGCAGTAATGCGTGAACCATGAATTATTGAAAAAAAAAAAAAGAATCCTGAAACAGAATCTCTTTTCTGAAGGCAAAAGTTCAGTCCAGCTTTGGAGATGGGATACCCTAAACATCAAAGCCAGCCAAAACATAACCTACAGGGAGATGAGTCAGGATATCTCAGGTCACTTCCTGACATTCAAGATTTATACTGAGACCAACTCAACATGAATTTTTCACTGTGATAACAAAACAGATMATTGCACCTCCATGGTTAACAGCTTTAAATAACTTTCCCTTTTTCAGCACCACTCCAAATATGTTTCAAGCTGATGATACCGTAAGTGCGAAAAATGCTCCCCCTCAAAGTACAAAAAACTCCACATCCCTACCCTGACACACCCCCTGAAAAAAAAATACTAGAAATCACTCCTGGGAGAAAACTATAGCAGACCTTTCATTCTGAAATATTAAGATTAGTAGATAAACTTATGAGTATTTAATATACGTATAATATATAACCATACTCAGGGGATTGATCCATTCCCTCTAGAGCTGACTGAGAGGATCTGGTCCAGTCCCATTTCCAGTGAACAGGAGAATGCAGGCATCCTAATTTCATGGGTTTCTCTCCTACTACATTCCTTTTATTTTATATAGGAGGTTTAAAACCAAASTYCCTCAAACTGCACGATTCATTGAGSCTTTCTATAAGCTACCCAAGAGGTAACAAACAGTAGCAAATTAGTGAAAGAAAGAAATATATAATTCAAATATAATGTAAAYAGCATTAGGGACTTCAAAGGCTAAAAATCTATCCATTTAGGTAGAAACAATCTGACACAAATATATGTAATGTTTACCAAAACAATGGTTATTTGATGAACTTAAAACAAGCAAAATTTCTAGAGGTGGTTTTAATTTTAAATTTGTTATGGTAACTAACAAATTTTTATACAAATACTATATCACGCATATCACATTGTGCAAACAATTAATGTAAAGGAATTTTTCCTCCTTTTTATAATTTTAAACATCTTTTCTACTGATATTGTGCTTCTGACCGAGAGATTCTGAATTTACTTTAGATTTATTATCCTACATCCGTAGATTTGTGACTAATATAAGAAAGCAATCTGTTGTTAAGTGCTTTAATTTGCATTGAAGGYACTAAAGGGATTTATACATTTGATCCAAACCCTGAAGTTCAGAACAAAAATGAGAAAGAAAATGATGTTAAATTAAAATCAAAGATAGTCTTCTTCCTATAATTTATTATTTACTTTTACCTTGAGATGGATTTTTTATATATTCCTTTACCTAACCGTAACTACTCTTAATACTTTTTAAGAGCAAAATGAACAGTCTCTTTCCAAAAGCAAAAAGAATAAAAAGAACAATCTTATAAATGCCATATAAATTATACTTTCTCCTTTCCCCCTCTAAAATTATAATCTTAAATATCTGCTATATTTTACTGAAAGAAAAGAAGCAAYATATTCTTTTTTCAAATGTACTGTAACCATGGAATTTGTTTTTTAGCACAACAGTACTTTTCTCAAATGTTTAATAATGATTCTTCTATGTCAGGCTCATAACCTCAGGTGCTTTGGGGATTTTTCAAAATGAGCCTTGGAAATGCTGAATGAGTGTGCACATGTAACTTGAAGAGAAAACTTCAACTAKTATCAAAACTGGCTTCCAGCTCTAAAATGAGAGAAAATTATGGGGCTTAGGCAATGTCTTAAAAATGGCAACTTTCTGTATTATCCTTATGAAGTGACATTATAAGATACCACCAGATTGAACAATACATACCAATTCCAAACATACATGCATATGCATAATGCACTTTAACCTCAGTGCTCCTGTTGGGCTTCTATGGAATTCTAATCAAGTGGCTACAGGAAAAAAAAAAAAAGAGATTTAGTTGTGTGCTTATAAAAAGTTACTAATTAGCTGGTGCTTTTCAAAACAAGTTTTCCTGATATTTGGGCTTTGTTTACCCTTTGCAGTGGGTCCTCTTGAGTTCTTTCATGCTGGAATTCTCTTAAATTGAAAGCTATACAGGATTGGAACAATCAGCAACAAAAAGTSTARCAATTTGWATGGAGACTACAGCCATAAAACCAGGATGACCTTCTCTTCTCCTCCTGTCTTTCTTTCTAAATCTCAGTTGCTGAGAGGTGCCATTAATTGAATGCTAGCTCATCCATGTAAGAAGGAAAGGACAATATAATTCTACAAATTTTTACATATATATATATATATATATATATGGAAGAAGAGTTAAGAATATGAAAATAAAAGAAAGATCAGAAAATTCCCAAACAGCTGCATTTTTGAAGGAGATGCATATATTCCTGTCTACATTGGGAACTCTTTTAGAACAGCATTGCCTGTTACTAATAGAAYATTTTAAGATATTTTTCTTAAGAATTCCATAGAAAGATGTGGAAAAAAAAGTCTCTTTAATTAATGTATGTGCTTTTCTCCATAAACTACTTACCAAATGCATAAAAATTCAGAATGCTTAAGCTCACATTCCATCTTTAAATTTAGAATTTTTGTTCATATTTTTTTTTCTAAAATGGAGTTATAGGTTCTGCCATGCTGAAGAGATCTCTCAYGAAGGTACCATACTGTGGTTTTGTGAAGCCAGCATGGACAGTGCCTTCAGATGCTGTGAAATTCTGGCAGCATTTGTTGGCCCAAGTGTTCAGGACTATTTTCACCCGTGGAGCACAGTTTGCTACCTTGACTTCAATGCTGCTGCCTACACGAGATATTTTAAAGATAATAAAAGAGAAAGGCTTGCATAGAGCAAGCCTGCCTTCCCCTCTGCACCACCATGGACCCAGTTAAAAGGTGTCAGGTACACCTGGAGTAACATAGGACTATTGTTCAGTCCCTCAAAAAATCTTCTGCTTTGAAGCTGATCCCAGCTCACAAAGGAAGTGGGATAGGGAAGAGAAACCAGAGGAAAAAGGGAAATTACCCAGTATGGTTAAAAACTTTGCATAAGAGTGGTWAAAAAGTATTTCAGGGATAGTGATCAGTGTTGAGTCTTTATTTCAAAATATTAAGTATTTAAAAAATAATGCAACATAACATTAATGGACAATATAATGTATGCAAATAGCATTGATGTAGGTGTACAGAAGTAAATACTAAGCGTGGCTTTTAGATTAATATCTTATTCAAATAAACACTTTTTTTACCCTTCTAAAAGTAAATAAATAATTATACTAAATGCTTTGTTGAACCCATAAATGAGGCTTTTACGTTCCTATAACCATTTAGCGAATAATTTTATGTAAAAGAGAAAAATCCCTACCAAAACAATTGAGTGCCTTAGATAATCTCAGCTGGTTAGAATGTGGGGCTAAAAATGCCRAGSTTGTGGGTTTGATCCCTGTACCAGCCATTCACTTMAGAGTTGGACTGGATGATCCTCKTGAGTCCCTTCCTGTTCAGAGTATTCTGTGATTCTGAGTGTGTTCATATCAGTGTAGTTTTATGTGTTACATCTAAGAGCAGCATGAAACTCACCTGAAACAGCCAGGGAGAGTAACAAGAAYTTGCTAATGATAATTCCTAYTGCAGTAACATCCAGGATAAGAAAGGACCCGACGGCACAACTCTAAGATAACTACACCAATGACAATAGGTTTTTTACCACTTTAAAACCCAGCTTTCTTGAAAACTACAGGGCTACTACCTATGCAAGGAAAAACCTGTCACATAAGATACTGTGTACAGTTCCATTGTCAAGAGAGACAGTACTTATACTAATTCTGTCTCTTTCTGTTGTGAGCAATCATTTGACAGACAGATTACCTAAATATGAGGCAGCATTAACAACTGACTTTCCTGGTGTGACAGGGCTCATGTTGCACAGACCTAATTACTTCAGACTTGTCAAAGGGAGAGACAACTGTGGACAATGGATAGTGAACTGCTAATGATGCARCTCATGTGAACCAATGGACAGGTTAACCTACATGTGCTTGCCAAATTTCWGTTCCTTCAGACAATTAATACAAGATGTTCAGGAAACAGATGGCCAGGCATCTAAAAGTCAAATCAGAATWTTTTTATGATCTGTGGGGAACTGTTACTGGCAGCAGAATTGAAGATGATTAGCATGTTGTTGACAGTCTATTCAGTCTTCTCTATCATTTATTTAAAATAAGTGATTCTTCTCTGCAAGAGACCTGACTTACCTTTTCATACTACTAGTACAGCTGTGCCTGAGAGAAGACCAAGTATTTTCTGTCACACTGAGTTTAGACCTCTCCAAAACACAAGAAGCTACAATAATCATGTTTTCAGTTTCAGAATAGAAGTAATGTGAAATCAAGCCCTTCTCAGGAGTTGGGTTTGTCTTATACTGCTATTCAACCTAACTTTAGTGTAAAGTTTATACCATCACATTCCTTTTAATTATAAGCTAGGTTAGCAAACTCAGTGGGAAGTTATCCTAATTATGGATAGTSACTTTTTTTAGTGACCTTTAACTTTCATCTATCTTTGCAACTTTCAGATTTTTTCTGTTCCTTTTCTTAGRAAGCCTTTCAGTTTGTTTTTTGTTGGCAGTAGGGCAAACCATAATGCAATAACCATATGAAATGGGCTATTGTATGACTATACCTCAGTGATGCACTGGAAACAAAGGACRTAAGTAACAAAACTGACTTGTGAATGTTCATTGGCTGTTTTGTTTTCTTCCAATCATTATGAATATTCTGACATTTTCTACCACCAATCATACATTAACAGACAGCAATTTTTACTTTAGATCTATGCAAAACTGAAGAAATAAATACAGCTTCAAATAAGCTTTTGAAAAGAGTTGAACAATATCCAAATTAGTAGGATATGTGACACAAATTCATGCTCTTGAACTCCTGTCTCAAACATTCAAAAAGCCTCCTCAATGACACCAAGCTGGTGATATCTAGATTCCTTATTTCACATTTTTCTGAAGGGAACATATTTTGACCCTTTTCCACTATCATTTCCTTCCTTATTTCTCATCCCTACTCCCTCCATATCTGATGAGGTATGTGATATTTATACCTAGATATATAGATATATAGATAGATATCTGTAGATACCTATAGATACCTACAAAAAGCTATGATTCTATTATCTGCATTAGATTTAGCAGCTGTTCTAGGAAATTTTTATGCTCTAAGAGTAGAAGATTTAGATTGGTKAGCACTGTAATGGAACAAATTTTTTTTTAAAAATTTGAAAAAAGCTTAAATTTACAAAGTGTAAGAAGAGCATGCAATTCAATCAGGCTTGGTATTCTGGTTTAGTTTCTCATTTTACATGGTGTTGCCTCTTTGACTCCAGACTAATTTCTATCTCAGAGTATCAAAAAACTGTAAATTACTGATGATTCACAAAAAAGTTTCAAGGTAAGTATTCTTRCTAAGACCCATATGCTGATTATAATGATTGACACTAAGAAATGGCTCAAATCCATGTGGCATCCTGCAGACTTTTTCACAAGTAYAGCCATCTTTACTATGCAAATCCTCAAGTGACTTCAAAGTTGCTTAYAAGTAAGCCTTCACAAATCATGTTAGAATATTCATTTTAATCCCTTAATCTTTTATTTATCAGGAAAACATATGGAACTCATTTGATACAAAATATAGAATATATAAAAGCAATAATTTCCATCATTTAAAAAAGGGTGAAGATGAAACAGGAACACACAAAGTGATCCTGAAGGAATGTACTAAATTTTATGCTCAATTTATTTCAATACTGATCCTTAACCTTGGTTTTCYTTCTTTCTATATGCAGGACAACATAAAGGATTTCCAAGTTTAGACCAAAATGAAATTAATAGAAATTATTTATCTATTTAACAAACATTATTATTATTCAAGAAGCACATACCTGAAGGAGCCACTTGAATCTGTCACCAATGCTACACAATCATTTCTAAAACAATAATAATCTGATTTTAAAATTAGGCAMTATCTTTGTCCCATTCCTTCTGTGGTAAGAAACACAGGATTTCTTTCCTTTTCCAGGCTATCTTAACTAGTGAGAAGTTTACACCCCTTTGTTCTATMAACTTTTAGGTGTTTTTCCACCCAGCTGCTGTGAATATATTTCAATATATTTATATATCACTCAGATTTTTTTTTTATTACACCATTTCAGCCAAATCTCTCTATTTCCCTCTCATTAAACGTATTTCCCATTCCCCTGTTAATCCAGAAAAGAAAWATTTTTCTTCCTTGTATGCAACATTCCATAGGAAATCTCATGAGKGTTTTATGCAAGAACAGTAACTTCATCTTAAAAATGTTTGACTGATGTTTTCTAAGGCTGAWTAACTATTTTTTAAAACTGCTTTGCTTTCAAGTAATCATAGAATGTGTTGGGCTAGGAGGCACCTTTAAAATCATCTAATTCCTGCCTTGATTACAGCCACCTTCCACCAGACCAAGTCACTCAAAGCCCTATTCAACCTGACCAATCCATAGCTAACTTGGATATCCCAAAAGTTTTCTTTGTTTCTACCTGTAGTGTTTCTATTATATAGCCTAAACCATTGATASAAGTAGTTTTGAATTCAAAATGAGTGAATTTTATTCTAACTCTAGTAATTAAGACATCTAATTCTTACTGTATCTCCATCCTTTTCTGCACTCATTGCCATTTTCATTGCATCAGCAAACTTTTACTGTCCAGGTGAATACATCAGTGAAAAGCATTAAACTAAATTTCCCCCATTACTTATTTTTGAGTTTCACTACCAAACTTCAATAAATTCAACAATTGTCTCACTAACAAAACTTCATTAAGCATYTTGCACTTCTATCTATATTATAGCAAATGTTTTACCAAAATTAGATTAAAACTGAATTTCCCTGTCTAGACAATCAATCTGTTGTCTTATCAAAGACAGATACAAGGTTAGTCTGACACAATCTACTTTTGATGAACTGATGCATTATTTTCTAACATTTATTCATTTACAGTCATGACTTGAACACTTACTTTCAGTATTTATTCATAAATTGTATGCTACTGATGAATCTACATTCATCAGCTTGCAGCTGCATATTTTTCTCCCTTATAWGCTAGATATTATATTTTCCTGTCATATGGTGCCACTCCAACTTGGCAAATTCATTAGAAATTCCTACTAATAACTGCCAATTTCACAGGCCAGCTGTTTTGAACTTCTGTGAATGAAGAACATGCATTTCATTTCAAGCAGACCAWTTTTTATCACCTTTCTCTAAAACATTTTTTTAAATCAAACTGTTTCTTTTTATCCACCCTTATTTATTGTCCACTATTWTTATTACTCAATAATACTCTTTTAGGGCCATTCTGTTCTCCATTAGCATTTATTTCTTTKCTGACTGGAAATCTACTCCATCACWAGGGGCACAAGGTTTAAGCACTCRTACTTAATCTGTTARCTGGAAAAATCCTTYCCTCAGTGTTTAAGTACTGCACTCACATAGACTCTACTGCTGACAGGTGGAGGAAACAGGAAAGTTTATTGAACTAACATATACCTCCACCATTTCAGAAAAAAAGACCAAAACAAAACAAAATCTGAGAACAATTTTTTTTTTCAGGCAATAGAATTAGTCTCTCTTTCTCCCTTTAAAATGTGATGTTCTTTAGGCACCTTCTTCACAAATCTTCAATATGGCAGCTTTGTTTTTCAAAAAAGTGTCAACCCTACACACAAGAATTTCATACATATATTCATRTATTTTTGTATAGTAATGGATTTCACAACTTCTCTAATATAAGGCTGAGTTACAATCAGCATATTTCACCTCAAAGAGCTCAAACAATTTACCTCTGAGCAGTTTATTTGTTAGTTGTGTGGTGAAGTGCAACTATCTTGKTACTGTCCTCTCCTTCTCCTGTAGCTTTTCACAGTGTGTTGATACACTGAAAAGACATCATTTTTCCAGCTGTGTTATTTCAATAGTTGTTAATTTTGTGTAATTCAATTGGAATCATAGCTTGTACTTTTATTGCAGGTTAAGTTGTACTTTGGCAATCAGAGGAATGAATAAAAAATTGTGTGATACAAGAATCTTAAAAAAAAAATTGTTTTTTTCTTGTCATTATTCAAGATCCAGTAAAGCAAACAAATTTCTTTTGGCAGACCAYGCTTACTGTTCCAATGTTTGCAATTCCATATTTATATTTAAAATAAATATAAATATTTATATTTATGAAAGGATATCAGCCTGTATAATTTGACATTTTCCATTTMAGATTCTAACTTCATGAACATTAAGATAAGATTATTTTTAAGCTCCATATTTATTGACAGAAATTCTTGCTCATATAATGTCCTGAACATACCTGAACTTCAATACTGTCAAAGCTAACACATGTAATCTTGTTTCAAGAGACTTGACCTCAATAAATATGTCACAAATGTTTTCTTCTTAAGTTGGAATTACTTTAATTGACTTGGCATTTGACTCTGTTAATCAACATTCATCTTATCTCAGCTGAAGTAATTTAACCTGAGTTCAATTAAATTAATTCTCAATCTCATTCTTAGAAAATTGCATTCACAATTATAGTCTGAACAAGACTATTTAAATTGCCCAGAATGAAAAGTGTGATATTTCAATATCTGTATATGGCCCTACATGAAAGTTACATCTGATTTCCTTAACAATCTCTTTAYAATTGAGATTTTCAACCCAGGTGTTCAACCTACTTGACAATTTTCTCTATTGTGTCAATGCCCTTTGTTCTGATTTCCTTAGTAGGGACTTAAAGGTAAAAAATGCTCACTTTCTTTTCTCTTGGAAAAAGAGAAAGCAACAGGTGAAACCATCAGTCAGAAWGTGCAAAGCAAGCAAAGAGAGAGCAGGTGCCTAAGTTACCTATTGCCTCTACAGGCTGGTGTTTGCTACAGCATGTTTTGGATGGCCTGAAAAAGTAATTTGACAAATACCTGGAGAAAAGACACATTAGTGACTGTCAAATACAGAAATACCACCTCTGACTGAAAAAGATTCTGAACCTGGAACAGCAGGTATTCCTTGGAAGTATCACTTCACATTTTGACTGCTTATGCTCTCTCCTCTGGAGATCTGTAATTGGATGGTAAGTTCTGCTAGATATCATTATAACTCAATATCATCTAAGAATTCAGAAATTCTATGTTATAATGATGGGTCTGTTTAATGACATGCAATAAAGATATTCACCACTTGCAGAAGATTACTTAAAGGAACATAATAATTTTTCCCATAAAAAAATTGGTATGAGTTCATGGTGTGACTACAAAGTATCCTCCATCAGATATGTGGTCACATCTTTTRCTAAATATCACCTCTAGTGGGGCTTTTCTGTTTCTGTCTTGTGATTTTTGGAGGATATTGGTTTGAGTATTTTTTAAGATATTGATCCAAAAGTATAC
Organism: Alauda arvensis; assembly: GCA_902810485.1. NCBI lineage: Eukaryota > Metazoa > Chordata > Aves > Passeriformes > Alaudidae > Alauda > Alauda arvensis. The sequence continues at coordinate 1,493,696 of CADDXX010000140.1, forward strand.
GGAAGCTGTCAATTTATTATGACTAAATGYATCAAACTTTTAGGAAAATAGATGAAACTATGAYTGYACTGTCTGTATTTAYATATTTGGGCAGATGTTTTGTAGAGTTTTTGGCAACAGGACACAGAYTTGCTTTGTTTAATTTTTTATCTCTGATTCAATAGGAATTTTACTTTCTTTATCATGATTTATAATATTAGTATATTTTATATTAGCCTCAGATGGCTGCTTTGTGGCAGCATTTACTGGGATATACTTATGCACTATGCTCTATATGTTATGTTATATATATATATATATATATAATCTTCTCTATGCTTTAGAGATGGGAAGTTATTTTATATTCAGTTCAATTTTTGCTGTCATTGAAGCAACACAGAATATTCCTAAGGTTTTCTATAATTTTAGCTCTCTTTTTAATAGAAATCACTTGTGTTTGTTCCCCACATGTGAAAGCAAACCAAAACCTKTAAAATCTTTTTACAAACAATAACTTGAAGATAAAAGAAAAGCCTAGCTCCTAGCTCATATGAAGAAAATATGTGGGTTTGCTCTTGCTGTTTTTTTATTCTCTTATTTACTCTTCTTTCCTGGGGTACTAAAAATAAATCTTAAGACATCTTCATAATTAAAAAAAGAAACTTAATTGTTTTATTAAAAATAATCTTAAAGATTCATTTCACAGGCCACAACCCAAGCTGAGTAAACCTTCTCATCCCACTTACTGCTCCATTCAATTATTTTTTTCTTAAGATGTGAAATATTTAACAGAACATTAAAAGTAACTCAATAAGCAGATTTCACTAAAATCTGTCTGTTAATTGCTTGAGCTGTTAATCTGATCTTTGAGCTGTGATGGGTTATTAACAAAGACYAATTTTAAGCTGGTTTCCTAAGGCTCTCTCTACTAGTAGCAAAAAGAGACRTTCTTTTAGAGGACAAATTGGAGAACACAAATCACCCTCTGGTAAGGGCTTCCACTTCTTGATGTATAGGGCAAATATAGAGAGACAAATCTCCTGGGCAGATATGGAGACCATAAAATCAGAGGGTTTGGAACTCTGAACAGTTTTTGATTTAAGCAATTTTTTTTCCRTATAGTTTAAGCAAGGTAACATGCTATAGWAGAAAAAATGAACATCAGTAAATCATATTAATGTGGAACAAAAGATGTTGAGAACTATCACTTCAAATTTAATATCTCTTTTTAAATTAAGTCTATCATCTTCTGCAGGAAAGTAAGAAGATGTTTTAATAATTCAAGAACTCAGTTATTCAGGGAAGCTTGATCTATTTGACTACTAAGGCACTGATGGCAAGGGTGTCTATACTTCTCTTTTTCATCTCCTGCTTTTTACCCCAGCCTCGACAAGTCCATACATGACTTTGTTCAAAATGATACTGTGAATTTTAAAACTACTGTTCTGATCAAAAATTCTTTCCTACTGCCAGAGATAAGTTTGGTTCATATGACAATTAACACAAAATAATTAACAACCAATTTTAGCTGGTTAATATTCCTAATTGTTACTGCACAGTGGTTACTGTTCCAAATCAGGCAGGATGGGTGGGGGGGGGTAAGTGGTGGGGAAGAGGGAGACAGAATTTAAAAAAGTATAGTTGTAAATACTTAATGAAATAGACAGGAGCTCAGCTCAGTGAATCCTCCACCCTGCTACTAAAGTAACCACCAAATTTCTCAAAAAACCTGACCTAAAATTCTAAACTTATGGCATTCATTTAGATATATACTTATTTTCAACTGTCCCAAGTCAGAAACTCCAACATAAGAATACTTCTATGGCATTATGCAACTGATTAGTTCAGAAAACAATGACATCAACTATTCAGACTTCTCCAACACATTCAATATCATTCTTGTAAATGGCTTACTTTTGTGGAAAATCTGAGAAAACTAATGACTAGGAATGGWATATCTTTTCTGCCATATGGAAGTACAGATACATGTACTCTCAAGTACATGTCTCCAACATATATTAATTGTGACAAATGACATTATGATAAAAAAAATATGATGCTTAAGTTTGAATTAGTAACTATTGAGGTCTATAAGAAAAATACTGGATATTCATGTTCAGTTTTACTTTTATGTTGTCATCAGATGTCAAAATGCTGCAGTGAAAATAATTTTCACAGGATTAAGGTATTTGGCCAACTTACTATTGACTAAACATAATTCTGTTAARAGTCTATCTTAAAGAACAGCAATAAATTTTAGACTGCTTGGAAAATCTCCCCKCTGTTAGTTAATAACACTGAAGCTCTTCRCAAGAMTTTCCCACAGTAAAGCAGATCSACCTTTACMATTCACTGGCACMAACTGCCATGCAAAGCAGTTTTGRTTGTGTCTYAGATTCTGTGTTGATATATGACATKRCTGCATGTAAAAGCTAAATAATACACTAAATATACCACAGYTTGTAGGCTACAGTAAGATKAARAATTCCATARGATTTCAAGKGAGAATAAAAACTATTTCAGTTTTAGCTAATGTGGTCCACTCTTGCAATAAGTCTTTATATCTAAAATAGAACATATCAAAATATATTTATAGTCTCTTTTTCATCTATTCACAATTTTAATTGTCTTTTAAAACTATTCTCATTTATTAAACATTAACGTTACATTTTTTTAAATGCATCCATCATTAGTATCTGAGGAACAGATTAATRCATCTTTCTCTGGATAGAGACACTTGTGTCTGGCAATGATTGTATTCTGATGTAAACGACAGGTGATGCTAACATTGCTTCTTAAACTTTGCCTTAAAATTACCCAAAACATTCTACTAGTTTTTCTAACCCTTTCCTCTTTTTTCCAACATTATTTTTGAGTGTGGACATTAAAACTTGTTATGCCATCATAGTATGGGGCTCAATAGCACTGCAAATTATGGACCATATACAACTATTTTTCTCTAAGAATTCAAGAATCATGTAACTTAATTTTTGGCCACTGCATTTCTCAGATGTTCTCTACTAGATTTTCATTCACGGGGGTGCTCACTAATTATTTTCAAAAATTGGGTATTTGATGTGAAAATATGAATTGCAATATTCAGATACATTTGTGATCCTGATTTTTGGAAGATATTGGTTCATACTGTAGAGTAAGCTGTCTGAAACCAGATTACTCTGTAGAACTCAATCTTCTAATTAACATGTACTCCAACACTTGTAAGCATAAGCTTTATGGCTTTTCAGTATTTATCACAGTATGAACTAAGTCACGTAACTTGGTTCTCATGTTTACCTGGATCAAACTTGAATCAATGTAGTTCTCTGAAATATTTCATGTCTTTGTGCTACTGCCTGCAACACACAAGCTATCCAGTCTTGTACATATTGAAAATGCTGGAGTGTCCTGATGGCAAGGAGTTTTTAAAAAATCTCTGAAATCAAACAATAGCACCATCTTTCCCATGGGGAAAAAAACAAACGAACAAACAACTCCAAAAACCACACCACAAAAAAACCCAAAAAAACCCAAAAAAAACCCCACCAAAAAACCCCAAACAAAAACAACAGAGAAAAAACCCCAAACAAACAAAAACACCCCCACTCCAACCCCAAACTCAAACTTAAGAGAGGAAAAAGTTACTTAGGAAGAAGTGAGAGAACTCTGATTTTAAAAAGGAATTGTGAGCTTTGAATCACTGAGGAGAATTGTGCTATGTGACTGTGAATCAGTATATAAAAAGGACATGTTAATCAAGGGCCAAACAATTKACTTGGAACTTTCAACATACTGCTTGCAATAACAGACCAAGTAAAAGAGTTTCAGAAGAGAATGTTAAAGCATATCTTTAAATATAAATTAAGGCAATATTTTCATTGATTATTCATGGCTTCAGAAGTCCAGAAGAAATTTTACCAGTGGTTATCATAACCTCATATGCATGCAAACTTACTATAGAAACATAAGTAAAAATGGCTTAACCATCCAAATTAACAACAGGGGAAATAACATTTGGGAACAAATGTAACTAATGAGATGTCTTATTCAATTGTTAGCCTTAGCTCTAATTTAAGACTGTTTTCTTTATCCTCTGAAATTTGCCTGTAATTAGAGTACAAGAAGGAGGGGCTGTGGACTCAGTGGTCCCTGTGGGTCCCTTCTGACTCAGAATATTCTGTGACTTTGTGAGTCTGTGAAAAAAAATAAGACAAAATTCTAGCACATGACATATTATGGCAGGGTATGACATCTTGTTTAATATCTATTTAATATATGTTAATATATGTTAGGAGAGCAGACAGTTATCAGTAGTGAAGGAACAGGGACAATACAGATGTGGAAGAACTGAGTAAGAGGAAAAAAAAAATAAAATATATATATATATAAAAGAAGCTATAAAGGAAAAGGAGCCATGCCAGTTGAAGCATGAGGAATAAAGGTAGGTAAACTACTAGATAAAGTTGTTGAAGCAATTACCTACAGCAAAGAATCTCCACAGCAATTACAGTGCAGTTATTTGGGGTCAAACAGCCACCAAGGATGTGGGCATATAGGTACCTAAACAGATGCATTAACATAACAAGGAATGAGCCATTCCAATTTGATAGTTTGGTTCTTTTTGAATACTATTGCCACATCTATAAAGGCTCATTCATCACCACGGAAGCTCTGCCTCATTATTCAAACTGCTTCTGCAAGGCTCCCTCCAAGGCTATACAGAGTAGCCTGCTGCTGAAGGTTTCAMAATCTGGGAACTGGACACAATCACTGAGAAACCTTCAGAAATATTTGCACAGCTGAAAACATTGAAACAGTYGGTGCTAGTAGTGTTTGAAAACACACAACACATTTGTTGAATAAACTCAGAGTCCTTTAWAATTTCAATCCACAGGTTTAACTGMACAGCATGATAGGTTTGCATGCATTCCTTTGGAATCGATACTTTAAAATGCCTGTTTTGAAACAATGCCTGAATTCAGTGTCCCACAACAACCTGGAGTGAACATTTGGCCCTAGCAGCTCCCTAGCAGCTGCCTGCAATAAATTGTTTGACTGCATGAGAAGGACCAGGCTAGCACACTGCTGTGAAGAGTCAGCCCCTGCTACTCAAGACATGCTTCATATGTCACATTTCACAAAGCCAAAGTAGGGAGGGGAACCAGCGCTTCTGGAATTTTCTCACTGCCTCAGAGAATGTATTATGCTGGTCTCTATCCTGCTACTGTATCACTTAACTCTGTGCCCTGAGCACAGCTCTTACCTTGGCTTTGTCTTTTATGTCCCACATACCCAACCAGTACTGGGGTCTGWGTAAAGCCAAGGCATTCACATGAATTGCAAGTGGTCTCTGCAGCTGCTGCTTCTTTTGAGCACTTTTGAGATATTTTGCTCCTATATTGGTATCATCAAAAGAAAGATAAACTTTTAAACATATTTATTGAAAGTATATATTTCATTGTAGAGGTATCACCAGTTCAATAACATTGATTTCAATAAAGGGCCAAACCCCAAAGGGAAACCTTAAGCCACTTCACTGCTTCCAAAACCCAAAATAAACATATGCAATATTATGCAAACTTCATGAACTAAAGAACACTGCCAGGACATATCCTATAGCATTAACTTTTAATGRTGCTGTGTAAAAAGATACTTAGATGAGGTTAAATATCTTCACTATTTCATAATAGGGAATTCTGAGATGGGCTAATGGCTTTCTTGAGGCAAAGGGATGTCAATGTCAGAAGCACAATTAAAATTTTTTCACAGGTTTACAGATCCTACTCCTACACTATTAGCTCACACTTATATCTAAGGTGTCAAGAGCAAAATGACATCCTACTGCCATTCATTAACATAAAAGCCTTCCAAAGCAGTGCAGCTGGTTTGTAATATCATCTATGTATCAAAGTGACCTAAATCACACTATAATGYTTAGTTTCTACAGAGAATCATTAAAGTTATCAAGAATCAAGGCTTAGACCTTTGGTGCTGCTTGACTAAGAATAAAATGTGATCTAAGGAATTAAATCRAAGATCTCTTTATGCCCTGAAACAAAAATAATGATATAATGAAATAATTAAATAATCCTTCAAAATATTGCAGAGAGCATACACTAAGACAGCAGAATTAGTGACACAACTGCCAAAGTAACCGAAGAGTGGTTTCCCCTGAAATGCTACATATGAAGAACATCCATGCATAACAGCAGGATTTAAATACTAAACAATAATAATGCCGTAGACTTGGGGGAAAAACCCCAAAACATGCTACAGTCTTGTTTTCTCAAGTGTCAGTTATATACCTTGGAATGATATCAGCACCATCTTTCCAATTTTTGAGAAGAAAAAGAAAAATAGTTCTTTAGATACCTGAAGGAATTCAGGAGTCTATACACTTAGTCCTGACACCACTGTCAGGATGTACAGCTCYAATTTAATGACTGTGTACAGACTTAGAAATGAACTGACAAGCTTTAACGTCTACAGATTATATWTATATGCTGTAAATAAGTAATGCAACATACTCTTGGTTGATTACAATTTGAAAAATTGCAATGTAAAAGTGACACTTTTCTRCTATAATTTTCTTTGTGTGATGCTTGCCAAGTAAACTGACTACTATGCAAATAATAGAGCATCCCTGGTGTTTGCACTTCTCTCTGTAGTGTACAACCYTTTAATAGCTATGTCATTCATAGCAAACAATATACAGGAGTGTTTATGTATAAACATGCATATATATGCACATAAGCATGTGAATATATAGGTGTGTAACACAACTGTTCCTAGTCATTTATCAGTTTCACAGGCTTTTTCTTAYGGTTCAAMRAAACATCAGAAAAGAAAAGAGACAWCTTCTGTCATTTCCTCTCAACTGTCTTGTTCCCTCTTTCTCTAAATAAGTAATACTGCATAGTTAGTTTAAAAATTGCAAAACGACTAGGAGACATAAAAAAAAGGAAATAATCAGGATTTTTYCTTAATTTACAAATATATACATTAATACAATAAATAAAAGCTAAACCCCACATATTTTTTGGTATAAAACTTTAAGGCTAGAAGAAGTTGAAAAAATCCCACATGCTCAGATTATGTTATCTATTAGTGTATAAAATACTATTAATTGGTACAAGCATATCTGTTTTGCTTAGTTTTTTCAGCTAATGTCAAATAGAACATGCTCTATGTGGAAAATCTCATACAACACAAAAAATATTTTAACTGGATCTGAGTGATGGCAAAGTTGGAGCTAGAATGCAGACATAAATATAGCTTATTAAAAACCAAAAAACTCTGTTGGTATACTGATGATACAGCTGTTTTCTTTGGCAATAATCTCTTTCTCCTGCTTCTTTATTTATTGAAAAGAACTGGCTCACCACCAATTTTAAAYAGAGCATTTGTTCCTACAGTATCTTAAGTGATATAAAGCTAATTCCYTTTCAAATCTCAGATAATGTACATTAGTAGTAGATGCACACAGATAGTGTACATTACCTTCCTATAATTAAGGAAAAAAAAAAAGGAAAACAGCTCGGTACCCCTAACCCAATTAAATATCTGTCCTTTGTCTGTACCCTGTATTAATTAGGATTTTGATTCACTTTCAAATAAAATAGCTCTGATATAGAAAACCATTTGAGAAAACTAAGAGATAACAGAAAATGTGTTTTTTCAAAAGAACACTGACTGTGAAAAGAGTCCTTGTTTGTTATCTCAGGCATTATTTCATTGGCACATTCATTCTGTTCTCAGCTGTAATAAGATGAGACAAAGTTATACACTTGTTTTCCCTTTTGTCTTTTCTCCTAGCAGAGTTATAGCAGTCAGGACTCCAGAAAAGCCTGTTTCTGTAATTGGTTACTTAGAGGACTCATTTGCAATGAAGAGATTTTGCACTTCTTTCAATGCAGTATTAATGAACTGCTCATGCCTACAGTCAAATTTAATTGTGAAGTTCCTGAATTCTAAGATGTTCCAACAAATTTTAGTCAACCAGGTAAAATATCTATATCTCAAGGAAGTTCCCAGGTTTTTTTATGTGTCTCTTTTCTGCTTAATAATAATAATAATAATATTTTTAATACACACTTGGTTTTGTTTACCAATTTCAGGAAGGCACGTTAGCTCAAAAAGTTACTGAGTTTGCAGGTGCTAAACAGTATAAATGTCTAATTGAAATACTTAATAAATAGATCAAAATTAGCAATGYCTTATTGTAATCTTCCATTGCATCCTTCTCAAATAAAAGCTCTTAATTCTATGACTACTTTTTCATCCTTGTACAGACYTGAAGACAGAATAATCACCTCAATCTGTAATTACTTAACTACCTAGATATTCAGTTTCATGACTGATTGGCCCAGAGAGTTTTTGGCATCTCCTCCTATACAGGTAAAAATTTTACAAGTAACTCTATCTCCAAATGGTTAAAAAACAGTTAAGAAAGAAAGCAATGATATTTTTGCCTTGCCCTCTAACACTGACACCCTAACAGAAAACCTTCATTGTCAGAAGTTTAACACTGGAATGATAATATTGGACTTGAATTCTGTATGTCCCTTTGAAAAATGTTAAACTAATTCTAACTTTTTCATCAACACATTCCCAGAAAATTAGGACTAAATTTTTGTTGAGTTCTAAACACCAGATCAATTTCCTTTGCTGCTGAGATGCAAACACAGRTTATACCCCAACAGCATTTTGAAGGTTGCTACTCAATAAATTAGTTGCTTCAAATATCACAAAACAAACCAACCAAACAAACAAAAAAATCCTGAACAACCAACCAACCAATTTACCCACTCACCCAATATAAGATTAAATAAAAACATAGGRGACCTTTTTCAGCTGAAACTCCTAGCTTAGAAAATCCAAACCTGCTCTTCATAGCCCCCTAACCCACTCTGCTCCCTCAGTCCACACTGTTAGGTCTATAGAGTCATAGTGAGAGAGGGAATATATTACAAAACCTTTCAGCACRTGGAAAGCAGTCTCAGTAAGCACACTGCAATGTGAAAGAGTGAAGAAGATGGTTTCCAACCCTTTAATGTTTCCTGACTCACAATCTAACCTCTCTGTGCAAAAGGAAATGGTCTCACACGCTTTTTTGGGAATTGGTCAAGATCACTGTGTTCTCTAGGTTCATTGCTACTTATTGCCTTTTAATATATAAAAACTAAASTTCATRCCTRTGAAATTAACATTTGAACAGTAGATATTTCAACATAACTTAATCAAGTGGCAAGGATTGTTGTGGCAAAGAATGGAGAGAACTGCTTATGCTCTCCAACCACACAATAATGGGTCACTCTTATGAAAGCTTACGTATTAAAAAGATTTGTAGAATGCAGTTTCCTTTTTCTCTTTCATGAAAGCGGTACTTGAACAAAATAAAATTATGATAATAAAAAAAAAAGGAAAAGAATGCAAATTGCATCTCTTCCTGACATTGCAGCCCCTATGTGTATCTTTACCACTCCTGCAAAAGAGGAAAAAACCCATCAGCTCTCTGAATTTAAGGRTTGTTATCAATCTCTATGTTAGTTAATAGACACCAGTTCCCTGAGGTCAAATTTATGAATATTTAATACTAAATAGAAGTGCTAATTGTGTTTGAGAAACAGAGAATTGAACAAATATATTCTGCACAACCATTATAGGAACATAAAACATTATTATAATTGTGGAGTTTTAAGYGCTTCAAGGGTGAAAAACCATAAAAAGGGCCAATTAATTTTATCCARTGCAGGAGAAATACAAACAAGAATGGGGGCTGATTAAGGTCTTGTACACAAACTGCTTTTTTGTGTACCATGTGCCCAGGAGAAAAGAGCTGCTCTAGCACAGGAAGAGCTTTCATCATCCAGGCCTGGCAGCCACATATTCTGAAAAGGATCCATAGCTTTATTGAACCACCTAGGTATCCAGCCCTTATCAATAATGATAAAAAACCATTGAATCACTGCTCCCCTCTTTATGCTGGTGGGAAAATGCATGAGTGAGATGCCTTTGACAGAATGGGAACCATTCATAAATACTGAAGGACTGACTTTTGACAACATTCCAGATTTAYTTCAAAGTAACTGGAGAAATGTAATGCTGCACATAGTTTAAYTCTGTAATTGTGACAAATGATTCATAGTTTTCTGCTTTATGTTAGAGAATGATTTCAGAAATGCTTTGGTCATAAATTGATCATTTTTTTTTACATCAAAATGTCAAAATCATCTCAGTAAAATATACTTTATTCTCACTTCTTTATATTTTGTCTACACAATAATGGTAGCAGAATTACTAATAGMATTTTTAAAATGTTTTATGTAATAGTATATATATTAATATTTATAGGACAAAAAGCACAGAAGCTTGTACATATAATACAAGTCTGTCAAGAAGTATGACAAATGTTAAAATCAAGTACTGCTTGATTTAAGKGATTTAAGTTAATTTGGGAGTGACATCAATGGGTATTAACTTTTAGAACTTTTCAGTTGGAAGTTTATTTATTTAAGGTAGTAAAAATAATAATGCTGTCTTCAGYCTTGCAAACTAAATTTTGGCTGAAGTCATCATTGTATTTGAGTGCTTTAGCTGACTTTAGCATGACTCCAGCTCTGAAGACACCTGACTGTTTTAGAGGAGTTTAGCAACCTTCTGCCCTCAGGTAAGCACCCTTCCTCCTACTAATGCATATCTCTAATTGACTTGCTGTGTGCTGCTACAGTTGAAGAAAATTTGGGATCCCCTGTTATAATATATGATACAACATTTTACATAGCTCTGGAAACTTGAGCACCTATTGCATTAACTCAGGAAATGAAAACAGGAACCAGAAACGTTCTGACTGCAAGCACACAGACAAAAAAAATTGCAGTTAACACAGTCCATAAAAGTGATTGAATTTAGAAACATCAAGTGATATTTGAAATTTTACATTTGAACTTGTTTTCTCAAAACTCCTTGTTTTTCACATTAAAACTGTCTTTTTACACTATTTTCTGTAAATTTAGGCCTTACAGAAAAAATCTTATCTTTTCATAGCTTTAAAGAAAAGTATTTCACAAGCCCTACATAATAAATAAATTTTTAGTAGCCATATTCGGTTGAGGAAAAGAAAATGGATGTATTGCATATGAATTTTCTAAAAATGGCTTACTTTTTTTTTAATTGACTCTGTCAGATTTTAGTTGAATACCCACATTCTACTGTGTAGATTTATGAAATTTACTCTTGAAAAATTTCACTGAATATGGAGAAAAAAATATTTTTAATTTAGCAAATCAGCAGAATGGAGCCTCATTCTAAAATGGACAAAGTAATGAATTAAGTCTGGCCCTTATAAAAAATATGGAAGTGCTGGCCACATAGAGAACCTTTGACATATTGAAAAGTTAAATACATGGATAAATCTGAGGTAATTAGGCAGTGGTAGATTTTCCTCATTTATGCCATCATAGTTGCTGCCAGATAACTTCACCTTTGAATCAGTTGGCAAAGCCAATCATTGCTCTTGCAGTCAGTATTCAGTGTCTCGTACTGAATTGAAAAAAACAGGTACGTGTCATGAAAAGTTATAAAATAACACTCAAAGTAGCAAAACCATTTGAAATCCTGGTCCATATAAACAAGACTACTCGATAAATACTAATAAGACAAAAACTCTATATGTAATTGTAGTGAATGTCAGAAAGAAATAGAAGAGTATCTAAATTCTTTGTTCATGATCGATTGGAAATGCCAAGCTATTAAAACAGTAATTCCAGGGCAAATATAGTTTATTCAGRGGATTACCTTTCTTTTGTACTTTTATTCTTCATCATGATCAAGAGTACCAATGTAATCTCCTCAGGACTGAATATGATGAAGKCATWATTCTTTAATATTTTTAAAAGGTAATCTATAGAAATTAATARGGCTTTTATGTAGAGACATAATSATARCCCATTATTGCTRTACAGGTGCAATCTAATATGAAGARATRGCCCAAAGTGGGGGAAAGCARCTACATAGTTTCTCTRAGTTAAATGGTTCTGCTRAAGGAAGMCAACTACATTGTTTTTATKTCTTCACTGAATTAGGGACATAATTACTGTTGCYTTTATAAATTGTTTGAAAGCATGTCTCACAACGGAACACGGTAGTTGGCTATTGCTGTGACTAAATCATCACAAATCCTTCTTCTGGTGAATTGACCATAGAAATACTTTAGTAGAAACTAGATCTGTACTAAAAGTTCAAACCGATGTAATTAGTGACTATTCTTAATGAATTACTTAAATGTAAATGCATAGTTGCTTCCTTGTTTAAAAAGTGGTCACATGGAGATACATGGTAAAATCCATCAAATTTAACCCCCATTAATATTAATACAGAAATCTTGAGTTTTGCCCTTGTAGAAAAGAACAAAACTCAAGATGTTGTTTATAGAGGAAACTAGAGCACAGTGAGATTGTGCAATCTTACTTCAGAGTAGATTACTACAACTGAAGTGTTCCATAAACTGGATTCCCACATAATAAACCTGAAAGACTGGTTCCACAGGGACTGCATGGGAGGGAGCAACCAATGCACAGTAAATTCTTATGCAGTCCTTGCAACATAATCACAGAAAATCCTTCAACTGTTCCTTTTCAAAAAGTTCCTTAAAATTTACTATGTCTGAAAAAATTCTTCATAGGTAGAAATGGGTATAGTAGCCTATGGCACRTATGAAAAGTGTGCTCTGGAAGTTTTCAGACTACTCCATGAGACATAATGTAATTTTCTAAGATCTGCTGTGGGATGTTAATCTTATCCACAGGAGCYTTTTTTCCAATAAATGATTTTAAGGATTATGATTTCAGCAGCAAGTATGGGRAAAAAAATCCCATTGGTATAAGTGGAAATTCTATGGCTGATTCTCAGCACACAGCAGCTTGCTCATGGGAGATGTTGGTCTACAACAACCTTTATAAACATCCAGAAGAGATCTTCTGTAAAGACACAATATCGACTGAAAAGATTTAACTCCTTCTTCCACAGCTGCAAATGTTGCAGAACAGCTGGAGCCAATATCACTGATAAGTTACTCTGAATGTTTAAACTAGTATCAAACAAGTTAACTCTGAAGTTCCTACAAAGGTAGCTATGGAGGTAAAACAGAACATACTCCACTGAAAAAAAACAGGTAAAACTAGCAAAGAAAGAAATACTATAGAAGGCTGAAATGAGCTAATATGAAGAAAATGCCTAGGAAAATAGTAAATTGAAACAATTTGTTTGCATTTGTATGTGGAAGCACAGTGTGTACTCATCATGTAAATTCATGAGCTATATCTATCATAGAGCACTAGACCTGGCATGACTTTATAGGACTACAGAGATTTAGCTCTGCTGGGTTTAGCAGTTGCAAATCATCTATTACGTAATTTCACTGTTTACAAATGTTTCTAATGTGGTCATTTAGATAAGCCACAAAAATTGTTATATTGAGAACATTTTGGTTGCAACTTTTTATTTTTTGTCTCATTCTATCTACCATGTRCATGGCAGATAGAGTTCAGCTTTTTGGGCTTTGTAACAGAAACAGAATTGTGACTTGTGCCACCATTATCAAAATATTTGCTTTAATTGACTCTTCTACTGCACTTCAATTTGTCTTTTGTTATCTTAATGAATTAGTGATTGAGGTGGAAGAACAGCCATTTACTAAAATATTTCCTATTTATCATGTTGGACAGATGTTAAGAAAAGTCTGTGGGGAAAAAATGGGAAGAATTGCTTGTTAAATTGCTGCATCATAGCTAGCAAAATCTGAATAGAATATTAGTTTAACATATCAGTAAACATGCTTTTAATGGGCAATGAGTGGAGCAAAAGCAGAACACTGGAAAAGCTGTCATTTAGTACATAAAGTTGGTATAGAGCTGACAATAAAGCTATTCACATTCAGATAAGGAGTTCACTGCAGTGATATTTCTCTATTACAGAGATACTGAAGAARACACTCAAACCCAGATTTTACTGTTGATGGCCTCTTTTTTTCTGCTTGATACTTTATTTTCAGCTTCAGTAAGGAAAACTGATGCTTTGTAAAGGAAATGGCTTTTGGGAAGCAGAGGCAAATGTATTTTTAAAATAATAGCAAATGAGGAAAAACTCCCAAATGCAACTCCTTTCTCAAATCATTCTATGATTTTATGCTTGTTTGCTACAATTGTTATTGGAAGAAATAGTACAAATGGAGCTGTTGATTTCCTTTAAAGAAGTGTTTCTCAGCAGGTGGGGAGAGGATAAAGTGACAGAATTTTCTGGTCTATAAATTATCCTTAAAATATCCAGAACACCTCTTCAAGTTCCTTCTCTTTTAGGAATATCTTAAAAGTGGAAAGATGGGTGAAATAGCTCTGTCATCATCAAGCCTTCCCATTTGTACTWGAGGAAAGGGCAGACACTGAGGCAGTGTCAAAAAAAAGAGCAGCTTTTCTTATTTTGTGGATGAACGGTAAAAGTGATCAAAGTGTCTGGTTTAATAAAAGAAAAAGTTCAATTGAAAAAAATTATAATCTTCTCCTTGCTCTAATAATTGAAAGCATTTGGGTAACCCTTAAATCTTTCTCTGGTTTGAAAAGGCTGAATTTAGYATGAACAATAAGGCTGCTATGGTCCCTGTTTTAACAACAGTTCAATCACAGATGCACTTCAATAGAAACTAAACTTTAATTTCAAAAATAATTAAAAAAAGCATGTCCTCCTCCTTTTAGTTAGACAAAATACCAAAAATCCCCTTCAGTCTAAAAAAGATGGGACTGTTCCAGAAATGTCTGAAGGTAGGGGTTTTGACATTATATTTGGAAACATAAATTTGCATAACTTCTCTATTATTATCATATGTATATACATATGGATTCAAAGGCATGGAGAACAGAAATTATTGTAAAAGAAAGAATTAAAAATAAAAGCATTTGGATTTCAAGGATAAAATTAACTCCCATAAGAGCATGATTAGAACTCTTCTTCTCAAGCCTGCCCTTTCCTCTCTATTATACAAGATCYTATGACATTCACTGTACAGAGTCTTGTTTAAACAAATTAAAATGCTTTTTTCTTTACCAAGTAACAATCATTTTTTTTTTACTACAAACTGAAAAACAAGAAATAAATGCAAGTGGGTTAGAATCCAGTACTATGTAAATGCTGAACTTTACAATTGCAGATTTATTATAGTTATCTACCTTCTTTGTTACATTTAGCTCCTGGAGTCTGCTAATACATCAAAGGATTTTATCACATCATGTCATACAACATATAGATCTAGTAATACTTTCCTTTTGCTTGCCTAAGATTAAACATTAGCTTCAGTTTAGTTAAATATATTGCTTCAAGCAGCACTGAAAATCTCTTCTATGAGCTTAATGAGAGCACCTGTGACTTTTCAAAACTTTTTTTTTCCCCCCATGGATGTTCTGCTTGAAATTGTTGCTGTGGCACTGTACAAAAATCACATGAATTGAAACGTTTTTCCATGCATTGCTCTCCTACAAGTTTTGCAGATTTCTCTACTTGTCCTGCCAGGAAAAAAGRTTTGCCTTAAAATCCTACAGGGAAAGATTAGCATTGAGCTAGCCTACAATTCACMAAATTTCCACTGATTACAGCATAAATACTTATGTATTTGTGAGTGCAAAAACTTCAGATTTTTTGGAAAAATTGAATAATAATATTGCTCTGTCATTTTTGACAGCATTACTACTTATGAAAATAATTTTATTATTCAACAGAGACTTATACCYTAATTGTTACCTGAATTGGTTTTGACAATAAATGAATATGTCAACATTAAAAAGAGAAAATTGTTAACAGCACTATAGAAGATGTTGCTAACMGTGCCCATGAGACACCACTGTAGGAAAAAAAGGACACATCACTTCAAATAAGTCATCAGTGTAGTTCAATATATTACACTGAAAATAGGCAGCAATTTGGAGGAAAGTTAAATAATTTTCTGAAAGCTCCATTTCTCACAGTAATTTTAGTTCCTGTCACTTTGTACCCAAAATCATTGGACATACCAAAGTAAGCCTTTATTTAATTTAATCAGTTGGTAACATCAGAATAATCCTTATGCTTGAAGCAATGACCTTGTCATGAAAAAACATACTTGCTTCTTATAACAGGGTCTCAAATCCAGACCTATTATCCTCCCAAGRTACATATTCACCATTAAAGTAACTCATTTTTAGTAAAACTGTCTCCCATGTAGCTAACACAGAAACCTAATTTTCCCAGAGAAGTAGAAGCACACTCTGCAGGCTTTAACAATATTGATTTCTGAACCCAGACATAAGCACACAGACACAGCAAAACTTTTTTGATGTTTTTTATGTGTGTGTGTGTAGAAGTGTCCTTTGAAAACGTTACAGAAACTGTCCCTGAGAGGTCAGAAGCTCTACACTGCCATGTTTGCAGCTCACAGCACAAGGTGCCAATGCTGACATTCAGTTTCTCATCAGCTTCTTAYGAGACCTGGCTGTGTGAGCCCAAACCAGATACCAGATGTCTCTTGTTGTGATGCACACTTCAGGAAAACAGTAGAGGCTTTGACAACTTGGGCACAGCTTGGAAGTGAAGGCCCCAACACTAATGGTCAGTTGTGAGTCATTGAAGAAGGCCAGCCTTGAGAGCTGGGGCAGGACTGGGGTTGGTTAAAGAAGCAGAAGCTCAGCAAGGGAAAATAACAGATGAGAAACAGCATAAAAGAACTGCCCTGACAAAGTAACGTCCCTGAAAGTACCTAGCCCTGGGACACAGACCAAGAGCTGAAATCTGCAGTGAAACTCAGCAGTCTTTAAAATGGCCAGATCTCAGATGTTGGGGGAGAAAAAGCAGATGCCTAATTTGGCTTCTGGTCATCTGAGTGAAAGCTCTGGAAACTGACTGCTTGATGGTTACAATCAGCAAAGACCATTGCCATCAGAACTAATAAAATATCAGTTCTGCGGTATCATATACTAATTTAGGTCCAYTTCCCAAATGTTCCCRTCACAGTGATCTCTAATTTCCTCTTCATCATCTCCTTCTTCTACCTCCTCCTCTTCCWCTTCCCCCWCTCCTTCTWCYTTTACCTCTACTTCCTCTTGTTCTTTGGGGAAATGGCAAGGAGCTGAGATATYACTGAGAAATACCTATCAGAATCTTCTTATCTTTAATGAGCAATCTTAATTATAGATCCAATGATACTCAAGAACATTTAGAAAATTGCCAGTACCATTGCCAGCATTATTCTACCATGACCAGCTTTACATTATATCCATGATCACACTGGTGCCTTCATTCTGCTAAATCCTGCTGGTACTTCTCAATTATTTTTTTTTCAGTTTTGTTATACATAATCAAAAAATTATGTATAATTTTCCAGATCAATATTGCAAACAGTCYTTTAAACCAGAGTAGTTCTCTTTCAATACTCAAACATGTCACTACATTTTACACTTTCCAAAACTGAGGAATTATTCAGGCTTTTTGTTTTCCAGGTCTCATCCTGCTTTTGACCTGTGAGACAACAGTAACTGTCCCCTTAAGACTGATCATTTTTTATGGCTTCATGTGAAAGACCACAGGAAGTTTTTTTAAAATTAAGATAAACCTGTCTACATATCTCATCATCATTTCACTGACATCTTTAAGGAGTGATGCTATATTAAATTAGAGGCCCATGTTTTCCCCTTATGAAGGCAAATCTCAAAAAATTATCAGCCATTAAGTATTTAAGTATTTAAAAATTATACTTTTAATTGATACTTCAACAAAASTATTTACTGAAGATCAGTGAGTTCTGGGATCTCAGTTGCTCCTTTCATAAAAGTAGCTAAATATTTTATGCTATAGAAGCTCATTGTAATTAATGAATAGCTGAGTTTGGGAGTTTTTGGTTAAGTGTTTGTTTTACAGTATTTCAACCACCTTCATTATGTTCCTTCTGAGCTTTTTTGATGTGTCCTGATGTTTAACTTCTACTTGTTAACATTTTTAAGCTTGAAATTTAGAAACACTGCTTTTGATACTTTAATCTTTGTAGTGTCTCATCTTTAACAAATGAGAAGCTGATATATATTGTCTCAAAGATAAGCATGAATACTTAGAGGGGATGCATTTAATGGACATTCATTACCAAGTGGTGTTAATCTGTCGGATTATGTAAAGGATTTCAATTTGCGGGAGAAAAAAAAAAAGGACAGCATTTACTTTTAACCTTTTCCAATTCCATGACAATAGGTCCTCAATTTCCTCTTAAAAGGGTTTAACATAAATGAAGACAAGCATTATTGAGGAAATTCTTTTGAAAATATTGGTAGTATTCCTCTGAGGATTGTATGCATTTTTAGTTTAACTGTAAAAATTGCAAGTGTCACTAAATACATGGATCATTTGGGGGAAGAAGGTCAGTATTCAGTATTTCAACTGTGTGAGCAGATTAATTTTCTTAAACTATATATAAAAATTACTTTTTTGGAAAGAGGAAAAGCAACTTTAATATTCCTACTGAAAGCAATTCATGAACCCAATTACTGGAGTGCCAGAACACATCTACCTTTCAAAGTATTTCTTGTCACATGCTGAATATTTCATGACATACARACCACCATATCCATATTTATTTCAAGATGGTTTAGGAATACTATGTCCTGTAAAAATTGTGTTAATTCCAACAATAATTATACTACCTACCAGCAAGGAAAAAAAAAATCATATTTTTCAGAATAGGAAAAGAAGAAAGTTTTAAACATGAAAAATTCTTGTTAAGGATTTGCATTTATCCAATACTAACTTGCATATTTTTTAATAATGAAWGTACAATTCATCACTTCTGCTATCTTGAATGTACTGGCACAATGATCTCACCTAAGAGCCTTATAGATTAGTTTAATGACCACCGTGGAAATGACAAAGCTGAAGGGTTCTTTTAAATATGTCGTATCTGAAATAAGTTTAAAAAGTTTTTGCAACATTCAGGAGCCAGAGATCTAATATCTGACTATGCTAAGACAAAACACCACCATGGAACAAGTAATTTTGTTATAAAATGTTGCAGACTATGGCAACGATAAAAACATATTTTATTATGAAAAAAGTGTTTTTCTCTTTCCTTGGACAGGCAGAAACTGTTGCTAGAAGAGAAAGAGATTTATAAGGGCATTTAAAGTAAACAGACACAAATGTGCTTCTTAGAAGAGAAAATCCATTATTGTAATTTGCATTTCCATGCATTTTATTTTATGAGCATTTTGTACAATTTAGTCCCTAYTATTGAAAACTATTCTGCTTCTTAAAGCAGGATTTTTGATTAAATAATTTTTGCTATGTTGTAGAGAATTTCAATGAGGTTATTATTAAATAACTTTTATTTTTTTAAAATCAGAATTTGGAATACTGGAGGAAAAGTAGCACAGCTAAGATGAAGGGAAATCAGATGGAATCAGATATTTGTAGATCTGTAGRAAAGAATCTGTCAGCTCTTGCAGAGTAATGGAAAATATTTTACCAGTTACTAATTAAAAAAAGGAAGTTGKAAAGAAGTTTTAAAGGATACTTGTGCACAATCTCAACTCTCATCTCTCTAAAACATTCCAGTCATATTTGGAGCAGAGTACAACTCTGGGTTTTTTTTTGACAGGTGTTCAAGAGTTACTTCTTAAGATGTCAAAGATTCAATTTTGAAAGCTTCTACTTAAGTTCCTTTGTTAAGATGCCTTTCTTTAACAAGAAAATTGCAGTTAAACTTCAAATATTTTTAAATGTTACTTGATTTTTAGAATAATTTTTTTAAGGAATGCTAATTTACTATGTTTTTGCATTTAATGTTAGTGAAACAGTCAGACATCAACGTGTTTCTTAACTGTTTAAATGCAAGATAGTTCATACTCAGACTATRTTAGGCCATATGGCCATAAAAAACTATATCATAGATGAATAAAATAAAAATCACTGAAATGTAACTAAAAGCTACACTTCCTCTCAGATGAGGAAACATTGAGCTGTTCTGGAGCTCATTTGGATTGAGTCAGTAGGCAGGAAGGTGAGCCAGTCCATCAAGGGTTCTCTGGAGTTCTCAGRATATGGGTTGAGCTAAACAGGAAAGTTCAAATCCTATTTCTGTTTTGAATTCTCCCCAAAGTTCCTGATAATTGAAATGCAAACTTAATTCCCGTATCAGCTCAAGTTACCACAATAAACTGGAACAAGGACTTGTGTCAACAGTCTGAAAGATCTGCTGCACTGGAGAGTCACAAGTGAAAGAACAACCCAGGGCCCTGGCACATGTCCAAAAAAGCACTTACATGAATGTTTCAATCAAAACTCCTGAATCATCTCAATCAAGACTTTAATTTTTTTTTCCACTTTTCTATGACTTTGTGCGGGTTCATAAAACTTTGAAGGCTTTAGTTCTAACAAGCCTTTATTATCTGCTTGAATTCTGATAAAACCCAAAAACACTAAACAAAAACTATAAAAGTCTTTGTGACCTGATAACTAAACTAGCAAATTGCACTGTAGATGTGGATAAATGCAAAAAGGAAAAGTCATGTAGCTTCACTAGTTTTAAAATTAAAAAGATAAACTAATAAAATTAATTCCATTTTAAAATGACATTTGCTTTATATATACCTACACCTGTGATCCTTGGACAGTTCCCTTGACAGTAACTTCAATATTTTCTCTGGYTAATCAAATTCATTGTTTTCATGATTGTTATGTTTTACTTGCATTTGATTTGTAACCACTTAGATATGCACTCATGCCTCAAGTCCCTTCATTCAGCGATCGTTCCTAGAAATGATGGCTAAAAAGATRACTGTTATATGCTTCTGTTGAAATTACATAGGGTATTTTTAATAACTGCAAAAAATTCTGAAAGGTAGCAGACCAACAGTTTTTCACATCTTGGGTCTACACAAATACAAGAACAGACAACCACAAAAAAAAATAGTAGCATTCTGTTTCCCCTCGGCATTTGTTTGTATTGAATACATAGCACTTCAGAGGAAAATCAACAAAAAACCCAAACTGACAGGAGGTAAATAGTAATCTGCATGTTATTCAAATGCATATTTTCTTTACTTATTTTTCATTACTTTAAGAATTTCTTTTCTCCCTAATCTTCCAAAYGACTTCTTTAACACATCAGTAAGTCAATTACAGAACAAAAACTCATRTTAATTTTGTTACTCCATGCGTTTCATAAAATAAAGTACTTGCTAGACTGCCAACCACATACAGTCTATTCAGTAAGTAGAAACGGATCCAAGCCACAAAAATCAGATGTCTGGCAACCTAGGTTTTCACTTGAGCCCAGCTGAGGTTCAAGCAGAATTGAAACCTGCAATGGGTAATGAGCCAAAACCAAAAGGACTCAAAAGCTCACAGAAATGTGCCATCCTGATTCAATGCTCCAAAATATCTTCAAATGTACCCTTTGGATTAGTTTGGGCAGAGTCTGCCCCAATTATTCTCATCAATAGGTAATAAGCACTGTTACTTAACATTGTTTTAAACACTACTTTTRCCAGGAGTCTGTCTGTCTTCAGAAATCCAGGTTTACATTTCATTTATGGTCCTCAAGGAACCACTTGTTGGAGCCTGCTTGACTTCTCTGGGCTACATGAGTAGGGATCTGGTTGTGCTATCAATGAAGCAAGCAAAGATAAAGAATTTTCTTGTCCCTGCTTTCATATACCATATATCTCTACTGAGCTAGTTGTAAGAAATAACTGAAAAATGACAGATACAACAACTCACAAGTGGGTAGTATATTTCCTGGGCTTCCTTTGAAGAGCATGACAGGCTTTTAAAGGAAATAGTTGTCAAAGAGGCAAGGGTGTATTCCCTTTCARTTGAGTGTAGCAGTTCACAGAACCTCTGTGCCTCTTTCTGAGGGATCTATTCAACACCTTCTGGAAATTCTGGGCATGCTGGAGAAGAATGCCATTTAGGATAATAAGGATTTGAAATAACTGTATGAAATATCTTGGCAAAAAAATAAAATGTGTTTCTCTGTTTTTATAGGCAAAAAACATTTGTACTTTTTATTTTAAAGAGCTACTTCCAAAAGCGGCTGTTTTGCTTGAAATGTTAAAGTATCTCCTTATATGAGTATGACAAAGACATTTCAAAGCTATCAATATGAGAAAAACTGCTGGATGTTCCCAAGTACACTGACTTTCCAATATATTCAATGAGAAACAAGGCAAAAATAGAGATGTGTATTGTCTSAAGTTGGCAGAGGGATATTCAGAGCTGCGCCATTTCCAATCTTGTAGCTATAACTTGTGAATTCATTGCCTTCATCAAWTTGCAGAGCTATTTGCTCCACAGGTTTTGGCTTTGTAATAATTTCTAAAATACCAAATGAGAAATTTAGATTAATACCTAGAAATACTTCAAGGGTTTTTTTTTCTTTTTTTTTCTTTTTTTCCAATTAGGTTGGATTCTTGGTTTTTAAAACTGCAGTTGCAAATAAATTTTGATAGCTAGTAACGAGTAATTAAAAATAAAAAACTAAGTTTTCATATTGGAACTGATACTATTTAAAATCTTCATTGATAGCCTGGATAGCACAACAAAAGGGTCCTGCATCATGTTTGCAAATGACTTCAGGCTGGGTGGATAGGTCCACACTGGAAAGATGCTGARTGGATAAAAAAGTGGACTGAATATAAAAAGGGAACTATAACTTATGAAGTTCAACAAAGGCAAATGAAAAAACTTTCATCTGTGATTACATAAACCCTTACAGTTGTATAGGCTGAGAACCACATAGTTAGAAAAATGGCTTTTCTACAAAAAGTATAAAATAATCTAGGAGCCTGTGGTAGGCAACAAGGTGAGCTCAAACCATCCACACACCCTTTCAAAGATGGAGATTAATCGCACCCGGATTGCACCAGCCATCAGCTCCAGGGAAGTGACCCCTGGGACTGACTGTCATGGAGCATCAAGACCAAGACTCCTACACATTGGAGGATGAGCTACAGCCTTGGCAAAGATAGGGATAGGAGCTTCAACATGGGTGCAGATCCATAGGACCAAGCAGGGTTGGTGGCAGTAATAAGCTCAGCCCAATCACCATCAGGCAAATGTGATGTGACAGTMAGGGCTGAGGCTTGGAGCAGGGATACATGTTTCATGGGTCAGACAAGAACTAGGGATGCAATCTTAGCTTAAACAAAGTTTTTGTTTAAGGCAGAGGATAAATTTTTGCACAACGCCTGGTCAGGACAATTAGTGCTTGTGGGTGCACTCAGGGCCTTGACACTCTGAGAGCTGAGTTTTGTGTAGTAACTGAGTCTTTCCAGATTTAATCAGTTCTTTCCTAATGCCTTTCTAGTCGTCTCTATCATTCTGTCTATTCATGTTCTCAGATCAAATTAGAACATTTCTTATGTCATGTAAAGTAGTTAATTTTATTGTACTTTTCATTTGTATGCTGCTGTTGTAAAACTTTTATGACYTGATTTGTTCTTGCAGTAGCTGATCATAAGATCATTTAAAAATACTTAGGTGTTTATTTAAAAAGCACTGTTATCTATTTGTATTTTTTCTAATTTAGCTAGTAGTATTTTAGYAATGAAGTCAGGTTTTTGAGCCGTACTCAAAAAGCCACACCATGCAGTATACTAAATGCAAAGAAGTGCAGCAGTTTTGACTCATGACAGAAAAAGGAGTATTCTACTATTTTTACTTCAGAAAGTAAAGGGTGCTTTTCATGATGTGTTAAATATTAASTAATAATTGCTTTTCAGCTTTATAGTTGTGTTTTTTAAATAGTAATCCTGTTACATTTTGGAAACGACAGAAAAAAATAAATGATGTCAAAAAAATGAACATTTTTTACTCAGGAACTTGAGGGAGGAGTAAACATGAAACAAAGTAATTTGGGATAAATTGGGACAAGCCACCCTGCATCAGCACCAGGGATCAATACTCCATCTGAACAAGATATAAAACATATTTTTAACTTTTCAGAATAAAACCACTTTCTCATATTCAACAACAAAAACCTTCTTCAAAGTAGTCAATCACATTTTGGACATATCCATCCATCAATGTATTCCACATTTTGTGTACCCTAATTCTTGGGTTCTTATTTTACCCATCAACTTTCTTAATTCTTTTTCCCTCTTCATTACTTGTCCCAYCAGCTTTTTTAGCATCATTGCAGTCTTAGTAGCTAAATGTAGATCCTGATACAAATTTATACATCCCAGTAAGAAATATGGCACAGCAGCATTAAATTTTAGGTGACTTGCTCCCAAGTACGTAACACAGGCCCCCAAACCCAGTGCCAGGTTTCTAGACTGGCTAGACCAGGCTCTTATGGAAAAGGTCACACATAGAAAGGGATGCCTTCTACTGTGGTGGTCCAACAGTTATCATCTTAAACATTTAAGATGCAGATAGCATTCTTTACTCTGCCCAAATACCATGTGGGGCTCTTCAGTTTCTCTGGCATTGAAGGCCCTGCAGCAAGGCAGCTCCTCCTCTTCAAGCTGTTGCAATGTTAATGGCCAGTCTAGCAMTCTTCAGTATCAACAGTTGGAAGTAGGACACTCTCTCTCTACTAAATATGTATAAAGTTCAATTACTTCCCTGGATATCGGTATATTTTTATTTAGTAATCTTTTGTGTTGGGCCTAGAATCAAATTCTCCCATTTGCCAGATGATTTCAATCTATTAAAATTAGACAACTCATGTCTAACCACCCTTTAAGAATATCCTATGAAATAAAAAAGCTTCAACATGCTTAATATCAGTGTCTCCACCACAAGTACCCTGGTTCCTCAGCATCTCCAACAGTCATTAGGCACGAACAAAATCTAGAAGACAGAAACTGACTTTGGCAAAGCTGCAGGAGGACATGC
>CADDXX010000140.1:1535660-1548084 GCA_902810485.1 Alauda arvensis
ATCTGTCATAATTGCATAACGTAAGCAATTAAATAAATGCCAAATAAATCAATTAATGTCAATGTATACAGGGTAAGAGTAACTTGATTTGTATCAGTACAATGCCACAGTCCCAAATTTTCTTTACAATGAGATAAATCAGTGAGAGCTTGATACACATTAGACAGTAAAAGTGCAACAGTGATTCAGCAAGGGACATTAAGAACATTAATGAACAAACATAACAGTCTGAAAATGAAACACATCAGAATGCAGAACAGTTCTCTGTAAAAATAAAACCARGGAACCGTAACATTTTAAAATAAAGGCATTCCCAAAAGATGCATGCAATGCAACTGACAGCAGAAACTCTTCAAATAGAGTTGTTAATTTAGAGTAGAACTGAGTCCTGCACAAAGAAACTAGCAAGAGCATATTGTTAATTGAATTCARAGTTGTGAATTAGTCTCAAAACAAACATTTGATGCTGCCCAATTCCATGGAATATACATTAAATTAGTCTAGTTGTAGATAAGAGAGATGCTRCATTCATCCTCTCACAGCTGGAAAAGTTTCCCATAGTGGAAGCATTTTCTGAACCAAATTAGCTTCATCAGCAATTGTCACCCATTTTTTGGATGCTCCTGTTCCCAACATTTCCTTCAATACCAGCAAGTTTGCTTTGCATTGTGTCCCCTACAGAAGATTTAAAGGTGACTGTGTCTGCCTGCACTCCGAGGCCATACGGTGACTGCTGGGAGCAGCAGACACTCATTACTTTTAAGTGCTGAACCAGACAGCAGATGGTTGATGCCTGACTGATATTTTTCAGCACTTTATGCCATGTAGGACCATCTAAAGGATTTCCACATTAAGAAATAATCATAACAATTTATGAAAATGTTTAAAATAGCCAAAAGCCTTATAGTTGAAGCCCTGCAGTGCTACAKGTCTGGAATAAACCTTTTTCTTCAAAGAACTTCTGGAGAATATTTGTTTGCGCACCTCTTTCCAGATAATCAGAAGTACACTTTTCTGGATGCTTCAATAATCACTGGGCTTATTCAGAATCTATGTGGTATGTGATACCCAGGATYAGTTGGAAGAATATGCTAAAGCCAATTGCTTTTCTTAGAAGTAAAARTGAGGATTATGTTTCYCACAGAATGTCTTTATAKAAATGAATTATTAGTTTACTTAAASGGTRAAAAAAAATGTGATTCTGTTACACAACTCGAGCGATTAAATGAACATTTCATGGAGTTCCTAATGCTTTCCTTAATTCTCGCCTTATTTTTTGAACTTCATCCTCTTTTTTTTTTAAACTTTTATAAAGCTCAAACATAATCTGTCAAAAATAAATTGGTAGAGGTCTAAGATTAATAGTGGTTAAAGAGGTTCATGGGCAATTAACTTTCTGTAATTAGCCTTGTTGTTAACTAGAAAAACTTGACAATTATAAAAAAAACAACAAATTTTAGAGCAATATCTGATGAAGGCTACCACAAGAGGGAGAAGAGATGGAAATTGATTCTTTCCACCAGTTGCTCCTTCACACCATTTTTTAATTGATTCTTTCCACCAGTTGCTCCTTCACACCATTTTTTAATTGATTCTTTCCACCAGTTGCTCCTTCATGCCATTTTTAAAGTGGCAGAAGAATCTTGGCCTAGGAGTACTGCCAGTCTAACAGATGGCGGTATGTGCTGCTAGTCAGGAGAAATCAAAATGTGCATCAATTTTGAGGATTGGGATTATACTCTTATCCAAGGGCGAAGCAAAAGCCTGAGACAGATTTTTTTTCTCAACTATAAAGGTGGAAAGGTATACAAATTAAAAACTTAATTCCTTTTTTTTTTATGATCTTAGTATCAGAGAATGGAAACTTTTGGTCTTTAATAAAGGACCATCAGGAATAAATCCTGTTTCAGGTCTATTTAGATCTGAATCTTTARAGGTTGCTTCTCAAGTCTGACTTTSTTGGTCAATCCTACAAGACTGACCGTGCACTTGTTTTGATCCTGACTTCAGTGAGTAGATCTACACTGACATTTAACTTGGAGCCTTGTACTCTATTCAGGCTCAAAACTCCTACATTTTCCACCTATGCAGTGCGTCACTTTTCCTTCTCAGGTCTTAATCCTGCTGAGAAAACAGAAGGAAAACAAATGGACTGACTATAACTCAAATAATTTCCTTCAAGCAATCTGGATACAATCCATGTAATAGTTACTTAGAGTACAGATAATGAAAGATAAAAAGTTAATGAAAGATAAAAAGACAAACACAGGGTTTGGGTTTTATTTATCTGCTCTGATAATTTCTGGTGTTGGTCTAGTACACTGTGTCTTACTGTATATTGTACCAGTAAGATTGGATTTGGATATCTTACTTTCTTTTCCTTTCAAGCTTCTACAAGAGTAACTATCTTAAAGCAACACCTTTTATTTGATATTGTAATACCTAAAMATCATTTGTCTCACTTGATCTAGTATTTCATTGGTGAGACGGCTTGGTGAGACAGCCTTTTCTCCAGCCAAAAAACTGAAAAATTATAACTTTCTGAATTCAGTTTTTCTGTTTCCTGCTGATTTAATGTGCTTTGCTTYCTCTGAGAGCACTGGAGTAATTGATGCTACTTAGACATTGTATCTTAGTGGCTTTTAGGCCCTAGTACTCACTGGAGAACACACACACATCTTGCTGTAAAAAATCACAAGGAATTTTTTTTTAATTTCTACAGTACAAAATTCACACTGCTAGAGATAGACCTGAAAAGAAACCGATGAATAAAAAATCCTAAACCCCCTGCATCTTAAGAGACTTCACACATTTTTTGCATAGACCACTTGGAAAATCATGTATAGATAAGATTAGAATTGTTACATGCGAGTCAATTAATCTTGTAAAGCAGGGGCAATATATAGATCATGACACCAAGACTTGTTCACCTTCTCAAATCTATAGAAAAGAGCAATTTTTCTTCTGAAGAAGTTCTTCCAAAAGCTTATTTTTGTAATAATATTAGACCTTATTTTTGTAATAATATTAGATTTTGCAATAATATTAAGTGCTTTTTTGATGTCTTTAAATGTCAGGAAAAAGTAAATAATCTAGTGAAATTACTTTAAAATAGCAGTTCTTTGAAATACACARTTTGCTTTCTTTTTATCTTGAAATGAGTGCAACTATTCCCACATAGCTTTATGAATAATAACCTTTTATAATAAAGTGGTATTATTACTAAAATTTTGCRTTATCTTCTAATCAAAACAAATAAAACTAGGGGAAAAAATCCAGTGCAATCAGATCTGAGTTATATCTAGGAAAACTGAGCTAGAGGTCAGATCAAACAACTTGGACACCTGTAAGCAATGTTAGAGAAAGAAAAGAATTTGAAAGAAAACCATAACCTATATTTATAGCTTGGACAGGAGCATACATCTTCTGTCAAYTGCCTCCAGCCTGGACCCAGCTGATTGCTATCACTCTTGCACCAGGAGCTATTGCTCCTGGTGGTTTTCCTAGTTATGGGTCTCAAATTAAGTCAAAATGATTTAACTTAGCAAWGATCTGAGGCTTGCTTTGTTTAAGCTAGTATTGTCTAGTCTGTCAAAATAAATTAGGAATTTTTTTTGAAGAGGGTACAAAGCCGGTTAAARAATGCCACAGTCTTTGATCTTTTTATTGCTTGTGATCTGCAAATAATCTGTATGAAGGATACTGTTCTTTGTATGTTAATACAGCTCTTTGTACTTACAGTTTCTTCATTTACATTTAGCTAAGCARCTTGGACTGATGCCTTAATATTATTTACTTATGGCTGTACTTTTCTAAAACATATAGATACAGTTAAAATTGCTTATTTCATGAAATTTCACCACCACTAAGTGGTGAAAAATATCAGACACTTTAAAATTCTGAGCTACCTGCATTTACTCAGGCTCCAGAACTGAGTCACGATAACTGAAAATGTTGGTTCCAGCATCAAGTTTTCRAAGAAAAACCTGACTTTGCTAATGGGACTCATTACCCCTTTCTATTGCCTTTGGTGCTCTTAAAGATGTTAGCTGCTACACTGGGGGAGAGCAAATGAGAAAAGATATAGATTTGCCTCTGTTACCACCTAAAGGGTGATAACATTTGCCTCCAACTCTGACTGAAGAGACRTGTTGACTCTTCTTGCAGTAGAGAAGCTACTAAACTTTAAATAAAGAACTTTAAAAAACTAATCCTGCAGGATATTTTAATCCTAAATTTTGATCATTTTATGCCAAAAAATATGTATAAAGCAAATTTTTAAGTTTGAAAAATTCATAGGAAAATTCTGTGTGCTATTTATTTTCTCACTGTTTTTGATAGCAATTTACAGGTAATATTCACAATGAGGCAAAAAAATTAAATTTAATTAGGACCTTAGCTTATTGATTCACAAATATTAATGCAAGATTCCCCACCAATTTAGAGAAAAACCTGTCTCATTATGATAGCATATTGACAAATCCTCAATTTTAAATCAGAATTTCATACACGTACTATTATTTTTATATGAACACATTAATAAAAAAATTCTTTACTTTTAATAGGTAGCTTATGTAGACATGCAAAAAATATTCTCTTTTTAGTCTATATTTCCCATGTTAAACTTGAGGAATTGTTGAGAGCTGGACAGTTATTTCACTTGGCATATTTTTTCTAATTATCAAAGAAAACTTTAGGTATGTTTAGACTGTGAAAGAAACACTTTTTCCCCCCAACTGACTATTGATATAAAGGGATCCAGGCAGGTGAATAACTACATTACATAAGATGTGTTCAAATATAACCTCTGGACTGTAGAAACAATGAAATGTAAATGCATTTATGTTTAATTAACATTATTAGGCTATTGTTACTCTGAAGTACGGACTATATCAGGGCACAGTAATTGCTGTGCTTATCTTACYRTGAAATTCCTGACAAAGCAGAAGTACATCTATTATTCCACCAGGGATTTTAACTTAATTAACTCTGTGGTGAATGGGATACCATGTACTTTCGCTTGAATTTCCAGTGAAGTTTCCATTACTTCTCCTCCCTCCACCCCCACACCTCAAAAAAGAATTTCAGACYCATGAACTCTATTTTTTCATCAGTGCTCTTTTGAAAGGTAGAGGACAACTCTTCGTGTGTGATTTGGTTCAGAATCAAAACACATAAGTCTGGCCACGATAATTGGTCTACCCTGTGTTAAATGCCTYGTACACCCACTGACTCTTTCAAAGGGGAATGACAAAGCAAAAGCCACCTCAAAACTGTGTTACCTGATCATGCCATTTAGTTAAATCAAGCATAATGATGGATTAATAAAAATCAAAACCATGTCTCTTCCTTTTGAATGCCCCTACTTTTTATTCACTGCCTAAAATAGAAGCAGGTAGGTTATGACCCCATTAATATTTTCAATAACACCTCYTTTTACTAATGACAGTTTTTACCTATAAGTTAAATACACAATTCCTTTCGTGGTATTTTAATTCAGATGTCCAAAACTACACACCATTTTGCAAGATATATGCTTATTCTATTTACACCTCTGGAAAAAGTTTGCAATGGAATCAGTTTGTGAAGTGACATTTATGAGGAGCTTGTAGAGATTGGGGTTGTTTAAATTTGGACTTTTTCTGTATGTTCACAAGCTTCCAAAAACCAAACATGCAAAACCAAAAATTGAATGAAAGACTATGGATGGTCAAAAAAACATCTGAGAACTATTTCAAAGTGTCAGCAGCATTTTAAGTACATTTATAAGTCATATGTTATGTGATGATCATATACAAGAACCTATTCACAACACTTGCTGCCTTTTATATCTACCTATATGCTTTATGTGTAGGGGTTTCCAGAAGAAAAGGAGCTCAGAGAAGTGTGCAAGAGCATATATTTAACCAGGTTATCTTAACAAGTGTTCAGAGTGAAAGTGAACATACCTTAGGAATTAAAGATT
Source organism: Alauda arvensis (assembly GCA_902810485.1). NCBI lineage: Eukaryota > Metazoa > Chordata > Aves > Passeriformes > Alaudidae > Alauda > Alauda arvensis. The sequence goes on from CADDXX010000140.1 coordinate 1,541,626, forward strand.
TTAGCTGCTGATGCAGATTTTCCCTGCTTTGTTAATGCAATGTCAGTAAATGACAGTTCATTCTAATTCTGGTCTACATGACCAATTCAATCCTTATTTTGAAGACTCTGAAAAATCAATTAATTGTACAAATTATTCTAAAACATGATCTACCTTGCAGGTTCAATTATATATTATTTTCAGATCAATAAATAGGTAACTTACAAATTTCTACTGCTCATATGCTCTCTACCTGACCTATCCCTACACCAAAACATACAATACATTTCTGGTTTGGAAAAGAACTAAGGAAGACAGCCCTTTTTAAGTGGACACATTAAGCATAATGATTGATTTGCTCTCCTGTACCAGCCCAAGAAAAAGAAAACCTTCCTCTCAAGCAAACAAGCTGTTTATGAAAGCTGTGTTAATGTTCACCACTGTATTTCTAAGGATTCCAAAACACTTGGGCCCACAAAACTTTCCTCAGAGGAATGAAGAACCAGCACAAAACCAAGGACAACAAAAATAATTACTTCTATTTTCCCCAATCCTGTCTTTTAGTGCATGTSATTCAAAAGATATTTTTTCAGCCAAAAGACAGAAACAAAGGTTGTTGCTGCATTGCAGGATGAAATGCCATGCATCTAAGGAGATATGACAGATTATCCCTAACAGCAGGCTGATAGCACAGCTGTATTCCACTCCTTCTGGTTGKTTTTGTGACAATACAAATAATCCTGCACACCATAACACATTATGGGCATGCCAAAYGTCCTCTCTGTGTAATATATACTGCACATGGTTTCACTTTTAAAACCAAGATAAATCTAAAACTCCATTCAGTCACTTGCTAATAACATTAACTGGAAGTACCCCAACTAAAGCAAACATTAGTAACTGAACTGAAACTGTTTTTCAATTATATTTTTCTTGACAGTTACCTAGCACGATTTGGTTGAAAACAACCAATTCTTTAAGAATATGTATTTGACCTAAAGCATTTAGTACATATGAATAAGATGTCATATTAAACAACATAAAACAAAATAAAAAACGAACCTCTAAGACCTCCTTAAATATTCTGGCTTCCAGACAATGAGATATTCTATTTTTTTTCAAACAACAAGGAAAAAACCTCCACCCAAATCTTCTAATTTGGAGGTGTGGGGAAGCATCCAAATAAAAATTATGTTTACTACTTGATATATTTATTTTTCCATGTAAAGTCTATATTATSTGTGGTGGTGTGACATAAATCACCCTCAATTTTCCTTTGGAGAAATAACCCCATGCACCAGTACACTTTGGCTTCCCAGAGTTGTTCTGTCTCCATCTGTGGGGGTAATCAACACCCAGCAGGACATTATCCTGGACAACCAGATGTAGCTGACCCTGTTTGATAAGGGTAGTTGGACCAGATGATCTCAAGAGGTCCCTTCTAACCCAAATCTGTGATGTCAGATGTCAGCATGTCAGAATAGCTCACTGCATGCAGAATGTAACATTTAATTTACTTAGCCATCTCTTAATAGGTTTATGTGCCTTGACTGACATTTTTAGAATAAGTCCAAGAGCTGAACATTATTTTCTGACACCGTTGTCTTTACATTAAAACGCAACCACAGACTTTTCTTAGTTTAAGTTTGTGCAAGGGAAAAATGGCTCAAGCAAAACTAAATGACAGAAATGTTTTTCTTTTACAGTGCTTACCAACTCTCAGTGGACAGAGGAAAAGCTTTTGCAATGTCAAAATATGCAGTTCTCTTGTTTCCTACTAATGACATTATGCCACAAGAATCCAACTTGCAGCACTGAATAATTAAAAATTAGTTGCCTGCTATTTAAAGCTCCCATTGGGAAACACACAGACATGCCTGTACAATGTACTAAGAAAGGTCAAGCCTTTGGGCTGSATTCAGTCTTTGGATTGTGTTTCAGTGGCTTAAAACACAAAGAAGCTCTAATAGAGTTAAATTTSCCATTGACATAAATGAGGGTAATTGGGACTTCCAAACAAACATCATAATTTTCCCCTTCTTACAAGTGAAATAAGGGTGAGCAGAGAACTAAAGTTATGCAGAAATAAAGTCAAATCTGCCTTCCTTTAAGGCAAGAGAATTTGCCAAGTATAGAAATGATACTGAGAAATCACTCTTAATGGTCAACTTGCCACTCTTTCTAAATGTCATGAAGCATATGATATCTAAAAGCAGTTTTGATTTATTGATTAGGAACTTWAGGTCATGYTATCTCATGGGCTTGTGCAGAAAGRAGGAGTTAGAAATACCATTAAATAGAGGAGGTATTTGTCATAGAAGAAGATTACCTCTTTTACCATGATCTGAAGGAAAAATGTATAATTTCAATTTCTAAATTAGTCTGCAAAAATGATTGAAGGCTGCATGCCTAGCTCCAGAAATATTGCTTTCAAACCTTCTCTTAGAATGTTAATTTAGATTATTTGAAACCCGCTCTCAGATATTTTAAGCATTTTCATTTAGACTATATATAYACAGATTAGTCCCATTCAGGAGTGGTCAGGTGGTCAAGAGATAACTGAAGTACATAATATCTGTGGGAATTGATATTACACAAATTTGGTAACATTTCGTTCCAAACAGTTTTTTAAAAGTTGTTTTGATTTAGAATCACAGAATATCCYGATTTGGAAGGAACCCACAACACTCATCAGAATCATGTGTYGTCTTATTTTACACATGTGGAAAGGTTGAAAGAATTGTGATATTTACAGTAAATCAAGATCTTTTAAGTAAGCTAACTTTAAAAATATGTGGATATTTTAATTCTAAGTGCCCATTTCTTTCTCAAAACCAGACATTCTCAAAACAAGTTTTTGAATATATGCATTTCTCACAGAAATAATTATACTTTAAGCCCAGAAGGATACATTTMAAGTATTTTTCCATTTTATATCAGATATTTCATACAATAGATTTTTCTTTGTTTTGAAACAGTGTTTAGGAGTCTTAATTAGTTTCCTTCTAGATTTTGAAACTTAGGTGTCCATTTCTATCTTTTGGCCTGAACTCATCTTGATGTTAGATGACAGAAAAAGCAGATGAGAACAGATTGTGTATGAATAGTTTTCTTTCAGGTCATGAAAGCAGGTTATGAATTAATTATCATTGCAGCTGCACAGCAAGTGGTTATGACAGTGAATTTTATATAATGCAATAATAGGAAAAGGTTGAAATRATTTTTCCTCAGAAAGCCAAAATCTAAGTGAGACATATGATTTGGAAGTTATATGACAAATATTTATCATCAGAAGTAGKGCCACATTCAGGAGTCATATGCAAGCAACATACACAAATGTGTATAAACAGAGAGACAGTTCTTGGATGTGAATACATTCACTATTAGAACGACTACAGTTTGGAGTCTACACATGTACTAGATGTCTAATTCCTACAATTGACATAAAAATCAAATGCCAGTAAGATTTAGGAGCCTGACTTTAGTTCCAGCCAAAAAATGAGATTACCATCCCTTGGTACATGCCCTGTTGAGGGGCTCTACCAAACCACTTCAGTGCCCCAGTAGGTCATTGGATGTATGCAAAGAAACACWGGGCATTCATGGTTTCAGAGAATGAAACCATTGCTATCTTCAAGGTTTCTCATACTGCTAATCCTACATAATATCTAGAGTATGTCTGAATGTTCAGAAAAGCTCAACACTGGCTCCTACTTACTCTCTTAGAAATCAGTTGAAAAGCCTTGCTCTGACAAAAGGAGATTTTTACCAGAATAAACCCTAAGTATAACTACAGCAGTAGACCTGTGACAGYATTGTTGAATTCAGCATAAATCAACACCTGCTAACTGCCAAGTCTCATAGTTTGTCCATCTGTGCTATATGGCTAGATAAATATCCTAAGTCACTCTCAATATTTTAGGCTGGCACAATGATTTATGACAATGAAGATTAAGGGCCRAGAGGTGGGGCAAGAGCTATAAAAAGATATGCGTTGCCTTTGTGTAGAGCTCAACTTGAAACATAAGTACAAAAATAAATATGTTATCCTTTTCTTATTTTATAACAATTTTGTTTTTCTTTTAATGTTAAGATTTTAAGTAATGCTTGACATTGGATCTACTTGGTTTATACTTTGTTATAAGCTCTCAGAGAATGTCTGTAATTTTTAAGAGATTGTGAAACTGTTCTTCAACTAAAAGTTCTACACATTTTTGGAATCCCTCTCCTTCAGAGAGAGATTAGTGAAGGGATGATGTGYGAAACCATTGGCACCTGTTGTGAGAGCTAATCTACAGAAATACTTCTATTTTTAACAGATTTATTTTTTTATGAATAAATCTCTAATGCCATTTACTAGCCATTAATAATTCTGATCGCATTTTCTCTCTGCCTCCAGATTTACTGGCTAAAAGGGGACTTGGTGGRAAATAAAAGAAATTTCACACAATCTATATGAGTTTAGAGGAAATGTCAGATGAATATCATCAGTTATCTTCACATTCTTTCCTTGCRTTTAGTTTCTGCCTGAGCTTCCAGTAACATTCTCATGGGTGAAATTGGTGAATGGACACAAATTTAAAAATATTAAATTCTATGTCAACATGAGAAAAAATATTTATACTATGAGGATGGTCAAAGACAAAAACAGGTTTGCCCAGGAAAGTTGTGAATTCTGCTGTTTTGGAGATATTCAAAGACTGACTGGATGAATCTAAGACAATCTCATCCTCTGACCTACTTGAGAGGCGGAAGACATGGTCAAGAGGTCCTTCCAAATCTCAAAAATTCTATAATTCTGTGAATTTCAGTTGTGTTAGTGTGAGAGATTTAAAATCTTCAGAATACATGCTCATGTTTGAAAAAAGACAATTGTACATTTTTCATGGCACATAAAATGTTAAATAAAAACTAACCCACAAAAAAACTTAACAAAGRATACAAGAATAAGCAACTCTGAACTCCTGAACTCCTATGAACTCCTTTCTTCCTTTGCAATCTTGGTTACTCTTCACTTCTGTAAAAAAYTTASGAGGTGCAATTCTAGTTTTTCTGATTTGGGTGAGTGGCATTTGAGCTTCCACTGTGAGAAGTCWTTTCAAAAGCATAAGAAATACTTTCTATGTGTGTATGGCTGTGGCCTAAAAAGGAAGTGTCTCAGCTCAGGCCAGGTTACTAGTTTTGCATTCTATTTAATTCTTGGCAATGAACTTTTCTTAACAAAAATTTTGTTTTTCTTCTTCTGTAGAGATATCCTGACTTTCTAAATAAGGATTTAAATACCAGAACTTATTTAGGTCTCTTGAAATAATTTTACTGATTTTTATAAAATAAAGAAGCTGCATTCTAACTGCTTAGTATAAATCATATTTTGGGGACACAGAAATGGTCTAGCTAGATTTCTCCTTTACCCACTGAGGTGTAGGAAGTGGACCAAGAATGCTGGGGTCCTGCCTACTTTTCAGTATTTAAGATCACAGTAAATTATTTTAAGAATAGAGCTTGTTCAAACTTTTTATCCAACATGGTCTGTTACACGGTGTACCAATTAACAGAAAAATAACCCAAACCTGTTTTGTCCCATGTGGATAGAGCAAGTCACCACTGAGATGTATTCCATGTATATTTTTAATAAGAAYTGGTTAAATTAACACATTCTGTGCTGCTTTAAAAACCGCAAAAAACTTTTTAAAATTAACCTTAACTCTTCATTGCAAAAGACTTAGAGCAAATGCACTAATGAACCATGGATCACCAGCTAAACTAACACCTAACAATSAGCTGAGAATATTTGTTACTGATGGATATTTAACATTGTGGACCAACATTTTACCTCACATGCACAAAAGCATCAAATTCAGAGATGTCATGGAGGTTTCACAGAGTCTAATTACACAGGGGCCAAATAAAATTAATAACACCTGCAATTAATATTTTTTCCATATAAAATGAACAAGTATTACAGAAGCTATTGRAGGTGGAAATGTTAAAATATTAGATTTACAACTACATATCAGGAAACACAGAGGATGTACTTCCAGAAGTACAGTTGTCTTCAAATTTTGCCTTAGAGCTGTGATTTTACACAATAATGCTAAATAATACAGCAAGAGAGGAGAAGTACAGAAAGCAGTAAATAGGGAACAGTGTAACAAGAAGTCAGCTCTGAGTAAAAGCCTGGAAAGTAAAAGGAATTTATGATAACTAATATGTGATATAAAACTGGAAGACAAATAACACTTTCTCTGTCAGTATACCACCCATGAATAATATATATATACTTTAGATTTAATCCTATCTTCTATATACCATCCAGCTAAAGTAACAAGTAAAAATGCCAAGAACAAAAGGGAAATGATTGTTCAACACACTACCAAATATAGTACCTGTTTTTTTTAAAGAAAGAAAATAAGAAAAAAAACATTATTTCAACAGGAAAGATGAAAATTAGAAAAAAAATACAGTTTCTTTTTAATCTTC
>CADDXX010000140.1:1548254-1641830 GCA_902810485.1 Alauda arvensis
ATCTTCATACAAAGATAGAAACCTGCTGGGCAACAGTAAAAAGGATGCACCTGCATGAAATGTGTCAGAACCTAAGTAAAAATTTGTTAAMAATTACTCCAGTTGGAGATCATGAATAAGGCAGTAGTAGTTAAGGCCCAGATAAAATAAACTACACATTCGAAACCAAAAATCCCAACAAATCAGGCACCTAGGAGTCAGCTCAAAAAAAGGTGATTGAAGGAAGATGAAGTGTGACAGATATAGATGTGGGTAAAGGAAACAATATCACTGAGAGAGATGTGAAAGCAATCCCAATGTGAAACTGAAATTGCATTTGAAAACTGAAGTAAAATAATAAAAGGGGTGTAGAAAAGCATTTTCTCTAAGATGCCATTTAAATAACTAAATGGAATGTAATAAAAGTTGTATTAAAAATAAGGAGATCAGTAATTTCAGTTTCAAGAAGTAATGGAAATTGGGAATATGAACATTTTTACTCATCTCTGTAGGCTGTCTCTTATGTTTGACCTCTAAATCAATAGATGGTAGTCTGATTCATCACTAGAAACTGGAGCTAATCAGACATTTTCCACACTTCTTTCAGTTGAAACAGCAGCATTCCTACACCCGCAGATAGGAAYGGAGATCTATCAGGCCAGAGAGAAAACACAGAAATGAATGTGGTTTCAGGCTTTCAGTTAAGGTACCTCCATCCTAAGTAAGTGAAAGATACATGTTGTGGTCCCTGCCACAAGCGATGTTTGACCTTTGAAAAAAATTACTTTGTACCAGATGAACAAGAGATCATAGAGAAGCAATTTAATGGCTACAGCTATTCTACCCTCAGAGATGCACTGTGTAAAGTTTCCTTTGACTTTTTTTTCTGCATTGGACTGCAAAGTATGAGAGAGAAAAGTTAAGTAAGACACTGATGCGCTTTAACCACATCCAACAATGAAGTTCCATACAGTTCCCTCCTCTGCCCCACTGGGATAGGGAGCAGAATAGAAAAAAGGGAAAGTTCATGTGTTGCGATAAGAACAATTAAATAATTGGGATAAGGTAAAATTATGAAGACAGCAGGAAGGGGGAGGAGGAAGGAATAAAATCCCGCAGCAATACAACTGCTCACCACCCACTGGTGAATGCCCATCCCATCCCTGAGCAATGAGTGGCTGCTCCTGGCCAAGTCCCAGTTTATACACTRAGCATGATGCCTGGTRGTAYGGAATATCCCTTTGGCCAGTGGGAGTCAGTTGTCTCAGCTATGCTCCCTCACAACTTCTTGTGCTCCTCATCACTGGCAGAGCATCAGAGCGTGAAAAGTCCTTGACTTAAGCTAGGAACTACTGAACAATRACTAGAATATCAGTATCAACAATACTCCTATACTAAATCCAAAAGCCACGGTATTGTKCCAGTTACTCTGATGAAAATTAACTCTATCTAAGCCAAAACCAGAACAGAAACCATATAAACATGAAGCATTAACGTCATCCTGATGGTCAAAATCAGAGTGTCAAGAAGAAAAACTGCATTAATTAATTAGCAGGGATTTGCTTCTCTGTCACTTTTCTGAAAATGTAAACAGTTTTGAATAATTTTCTCTTTTATTAAATCAGGGGCTTTTATGAGTGGCTCAGCATTTATAAGTCACAATTATAATCATCATTCTCTGTGTCTGATGAACCAAGACCATCAGGAAGTTCAGTCCCACTTTTTTAAAGCAGATTTATTCATTAAAGAGGATGAAGAGAAAGATGATCCCATCTAATCTCTGTACATGTGCATTCTTCTTATCCTTCTTGGTCAGACCTGGAAAACTAAGCTTGAGTTCAATGCTGTGTCCCCTAAAGTGTGACAATTATACTATTTTTGACAGTTAACAAATTGCCATAACCCACAGGGGTTGAAAAGCCGTAAGGTGGCCCTGAGAAAACAATCTGTTTGATTAGGTTTACCAGCAGCCTAGTTATGTTTTGAAATCTAATAGTGAAAAAATAATGATGCAAAAAAAAAATCTGTTTTCTTATTTGTGTCCATTTCCAATATATAAATTTTCTTTATTTCCTCCCTCACTATGTATATACATCTCCTTGTCTCCCCTTGAGAGATTTTTGAGAAGGGSTGATCACTTTGTTTTGTGATCCAGAACACTCACAACAATACATTGYTTTAATTCTCTAAACCTATTTTGTAATAATGTAATTCAAAGGCTCATTATTAAAACAGAAATACAGCAGCAAACAAAAAAACAAACAAACCCCTAAAAAATAAATACACAAAACTTCAACCCATTCCCAACATCAATATTAGTGTGGTGCTACAAATCACAGTCCTTTCAGTACCCAGAATTAGTCTCAAATTAAGAAAGTATATACTCTAAAAATTTCTTTAAGAATTAGTCATAAATTCTTTGTTGCCTCTCTAAATTTTTAGTTGTTTTTTTTTCCAATCATTCTCATGTGATTACATTATTACTTTTTTATTCCTAATACTTAAAGTGATTTTTTCTTCTCTATTCAGCCAACCTGGCTTCAAGCATGAATTTTTAGTGTGTATTTTCTCTGTACACTTCCAGACATTCCTTTGATCTTTTATTTCCTGTATTTTTTATTTACAACTCTAACAGTTTGCTTTTTGGGAAAAGACTTTTTATTCATTTATCTTTCGGACTGCAATCATTGCTGTCCTCAGATATGGGGAACCTTGCTGACAATGGACTAACTTTTGACCCAGACATATGCTTTGCTTTGAGAGTTATTTTAAATGCTATTTCTGCTCTTCTGAAAAAGGTCTCTCAATCCAAAAAGCTGGATTGAGCAGTTTGCATGCGGCTGAAAGATAAATACAGTTTGAATCACCTGGGAATAAAAGTCTTCTCCTGTAGGCTCTCTTGAGCTGAAGGACTGAATCCAATTTTGTTTTTACATTACTGTAAGACAAATGTGTTTCGAATGCCATTTAARTTAAAAAGTAGTTTGCTTTCTCCCTGTAAAAAAAGCTGAGCTTTTCTTCTGGCAGCAGCTMATTTTCTTAACAGCTCTCACTTCTCAGAATCAGTAAATAATAAAGATTCCTCTGTATTGATAATAGTGCTGAAAGCACATTTGAAATACAATGCAAATTCTTTTTGAGATTTTTAATTTTTTACTCTTAATTTAATAAATATTCTTGTCTTATAAAAAATCTGTTTCTTTTCACGTTGTCTTTATTTTCTCTGTTTTTCATTTATTTCCTGATCCTGGAACAGTGAATTTTCTGCAACCAGAAATAACCATTTCCTAATGAAAGAAAAGGGCTTCCTCTCATTTCAATGTACAAAATAAACAATTTTTATACAAATAGAGATTTATAATTTGTTCTGTACTGTTTAGCAAGGGCCTTATTCTGTCTAGAAAAGCAAATKCATTTCATAGAGTCAAATTCAACATCTGATATATTATCGACTAAATTTTTAGGAATATTAGCATTTAATAAGCTGATTCATTTCATCATGAGTATTCCATAAGCTTTTCCTTCCTTAAACTCAGTATTACAAAATATGGGCTTTTTTCATTAATATAACTTCAATTGTCATGTTTCAAAAATAATTTTGCCATTCTATTTTACAGGTATTATATATTCCAGTATACAAAGCAAGTGTGTGGGGGGGTGACGAATCAAAAGGGTAAAAGTGAGAAAACTTGAGACCAAGACAGTACAATAATAATAACTATTATTGCTRTAGCAACTTGCAAGAAAAAGGGAAGTATCAAAGAGAAAGAAAATAAAAGCAAGAAAGACAAGTAACAAAAATGAAAAAAAAAAATTCCTCACCACTAAATGACTCATGTCCAGCCAGTCCCTGAGGAGCAGAACCCCACTAATTCCCCTGTTTTATTGCTAAGCCATTAGCAATATTATGCCATAAGTATGTAATATTGCTTCGGTCAGTGTGTTTCAACTTCCCGAGTTGTGTCCTCTCCCAACTTCTTGTGCCCCTGACTCCTTCTGATGGGGTGCAGTGAGGAAAAAGAAAGACCCTGGACCCGTATGAACACTGCTCAGCAATTACAGAAACATCTCTGTATTACCAACAATTTCCCCAATAGTAGCTACTGTGAATAAAATAAACTATCCCAGCCAAAACTATCACAATACCATTATTTGTACATAGCCTTAACAAGCCAGGCTTCCAYGTGGACACATTGAAATTCTTTCCACTATCTGACTGCGTTGCACCAAGTAATTTCACTGAAATAAATAAAATAATACCAACCAAAAGTGACCCCTAATCTCTCCATTTATAGCCATTCTTAGCACCTTCTGCTCCTCCAGTTCATAGGTGACTGTTCTGAGACCACCATGACTGAATAAGAATTGCAAGGCTACATTTTCATGAGAAGCACCTAACTGAGTCAGGGTCAAGATCAAGAACCTAGTAYGAAGCACACAACATGCCATATCCACTTCAAAGTTCAGTGAATGCCTTTTAACTCTTGCTCTCAGACAASGCCAAGAAAATTAGGTAACAGATTGCATGTTGCAAATTGCTGCAGCCAATTTAAGTCCCAAGCATGGCACTGAGACCAAATTTCAGTACTGTGGCATGCATATCCTGTCTCATCTCTGCATCGTATTTCTCTTTTTTTATACCTTTAAAGTTGGATTTATGCAGCCAAACATCTACTTTTTGTCACCTTATCAATCTGTTTACAGGCAAAAGTAATTTAGAATGCTGTTCACTTCATATTKCAAGCTTAAAAGTTTATATCTGAGTTTAAGATCCCCAACATAAATTTTTGAGGGCTTGATGACAAATATATTTCCCTTCTGTAAGGCTCTCTGTTAAGCAGAATTATATGAAGATAGACAGGTTTCTGTCCAACATAAATGCTATCCTGGTTTTGCAATTGAATGGTGCAATTTTATCAAGAAATTACGAGCGCACAGTGACTTTTTGATGTATACATACATGTAGGGTTTTTTTTATGCCTAAAGATTGAAGTCTTCTCTCTGCTCCTCTGTCACCTGTTTAGCACCTGACATTTAGGAGTTGTTCCACAGCTCATTACCTGTTATTGTGACCTACCTCTGACCTATTACAGGTGCAGGGTCCCTGATTTTCAAAGCACCCTACCTACAGCAAGAGTCCCTCTTGTAAGGCAAATCGATCATTCTATTTCTGCTCATTTATTATCTGCAGCTTCAGCTGACAGAAGCTGCAGCTGTATATCTCTCCTAGGACCCCCTTACATTTCTTTCTATAGCGTTATCTGAACACATTTTCTTTTCTTTCCAAGAACTGTTTTATGTTTGCAAAATACATTTGGTGAGATACTCAGCATTTACAAATGCATAGTGAAGATTCGCACGGTCATTTTACAGCTGCAAAACTTGCTCGCACAGATGTAGAGTTTCAAGTTTGTAATACCAAAATTCATCCTCAACATCCAGTTTTTTAGAATTAACCCTGAAACATCTGTTTTTTCTCAAACATTTCAAGGACGTGGCGTTAGATTGTTTATTTCTTACCCACAGACCTTCCTATCCACAATGAGTGTACAAAAATCCCTGTAAACTTCAAAGGGAAGAAATCTAAAAGATTTGTTCCATTAGTAAAGCTTAAAATTCCTACCAAACAATAACAGAACCAATGACTGAATCACTGAGGCATTGGGAATCCTTCAATTGCATTAGACAAAAGTTTTAACTGACTTCTTTGTCTAATGCCTCATAACTAATTCTCCTCTATCTGRGCATTGCAGCATTTAAAATTTCAAGGAGGAAATCAAACAAGCAAACAATCTGTTTTATTTCAGTACACAGGATTCAATAACAGAAGATTTATTTGTATGTTTCCTAGAATTAGATAATCTTTGAGGGTACTGCATGTGTAACAAAGTTATCTGAGTATAACCTCTACAACATGAAAATATTTTAGYGGCCTACCTAAGTCTCAGTGGGAAAGGTTTTACCCTGCCCACCAAGGCAACAATCATTGTCCCYACTACAGGGAAACTGTAGTGCACAGWGARCAATTGGAGGCATGGATGGGCAGCWCTGGGGACTGAGACACCTATGTAAMTTGTCCACAGTGACCAAGGGGACCAAAAACAGAGATGAATGAAATAGCAGCCAYCTCATARYTGTGTGTCTTGGCMTAAGCAAATAAACAGTAATCACTCAAGATTTTATTTTTATCCRTTTCTGCTATTTTTAGCTGGAGAGAACAAGGATTTAATGGTATGATCTCAGATACTTAGTATTTTTTTATTCCCAAGAAGCATTTCATTTAATATAAAAATAAAGAAATAAGCTCACAACAGGGTACTCACAGATATTCACAACTCCCAAACCTCCCTCCAGCTCCATTCAGAATGGCTGAAAATGATACCAATCAGCCTGTGTAAAATTCATGARCCTATACTGCAAGCACATTATTCTTTCCAAATTTTTCCCCCTAACATTATGTTACCAATCCTCTACACTACATAAGAAGTTCAAAATTCTAAGAGCAAATGCTAACTCTTGATTCCAGAAATGAGTTAATTTTCATATAGATGTGATCACGAAAATGACAAGGACTAGCTACCACCTTTTCTGTGTTTACAGGATGACAGTGGCATAAGAAATCAGGGAAGATAAACTTCAGATTTCACACTGAGTATATGGAGCATTCCTTCAACTTAATAATGTTTTCTGATAGAGTCAATTGTTAGCAAAAAATAAGAAAAATGAAAACTTTAGTCCCCATYTAGCAGCAGTAAGTAGATATCAACACTATACAACGTGTTCCTCTTCAACAGCACTGTGTTAAAACTTGCTTATGGAAARAGATCTAACTGCTTTGCAAGATCCTCTCTAGAGTAGAGTAGAGTAGACTATTTCAGCTAGAAGGGAAAATTAAAGCATATTATTAAGGATATTATCTAACAAAAAGCAACATTCAAAGCTTGCATTCCCTTTTTCTGTTTTTCCAAAATATGATTCCAGGTAAGTATTTCTACTCATGGCGAGCATATCTTTCCATGGATCAGCAAACCATCTCTCTACATACAAAAGCACTTCCTTCAAAGCTATTCTCTTTGCAACTTTATTGAAAAGGAAGTGGAACTGTCCTCTAACCTCCCTAAAACTGGTCATGGAACATCTCTAACACATATATTTCTAACAGACATTGCAGATATAGTGTTTGTTTTTACAAAGAAAAGGATACACAAAGCAGTTTTAAGGATTCTAAGCCTCAAAATATTTGTTCTATTTCATAGCTGATTTGACTGATCTGTATGCAGTTTTAATTTCAAAAGGGGTAACAAGGTTTGAAGTGTTTGCAACTGCAATTAAAACCAGCAAAGACTCTGTGTGCTTATGACTTGCTGGAGAGAGAATTACTGTTTGACTGCTGTAAGATTTTTAGCSTTCCAAATAATTTGTAAAATCACGCAGGTTGTTATGCCTTCTTTTTCTTCCTTATTTTTGTTTTTAAATAGCAAGCTGGTATTAATGCTGTCCTTGTTAAGACTAATGTGAAAACACTTCAAGTTTTGTCTTTAGTGGAGAACAGAATCCATCCCACACAGTACAGGAAGCATGAGAGGAGAGGACAAGAAAGCTAAAGGGGGTTTTTCTAAGTGTTAGAAACAAAGTTACAATTAAGTAATATTGACTTTTATATATAATAGTTAACAATTTCTGAGTGAAAGATATGAGTTGYTTTCCTCCATTTCCTTATTTTCTTTATTTTTGCCTTTTTTATTTAACATATTGACAAKCATCTCTTCTGTATGGCCTCTATYTCCCAAACAGAACYTAATCTGGTGCTTCTAAARTCTGAATAGATTTATGGAGACTGACTAAAATCTSGGACAAGTTCCAYTCAACMAATGTATTGAATAAGACATACAGACAYACTCCAGTTCTGTTAAAATTTTTGTATTTGTGAGTTTGCTCACAAATATAGAGAGTATTTTAAAAGCTAAGTTTAGTTCTCCTCTGAGTACATAAATCTGTTCACAAGAAATTCACTGGGAACTGAAAAAATCTCATTCTTCCTTGGCAGTAGCCTGTCAGTTTGGGAACTGCATAGCACAGCCTGCACAGCATTTACAAGGTTACTAGAAGGAGCTGTGAAGAGACACACACAAACAATGAATGTTTTTCACTTCAGAGAAGGTTTTAACTGTAGATCAATTGAATATGCAGCTGCAAGTTTTGCACAGATGTGACAAAAAGTGTGACAGTGGAGGAAAGCTTTATTCCAAACACTTGCATAGACCCTYAATAAAGTAGAAAAGGGATCAATAACTGTATTCTCGACTGCAATCWGTAGACTTCAAGAGTGACTTACAAAGTATTATTTTGGTATTAGACAGACAATCAGTGTTTCTGAAGCTGACTGCAGTTTAATGTGTAGCTCATGTTTTCTTCCCATTATCCACTTCATCACATAAAGCAAGTGAAGCCCTCTSAAAGGTTTCCTAGTATTATCTATACATACATTTTTCAATACTAATTTGATGCACCATATTATTTTATGGTAAACCATGCCTTCAGCTGGCTGAAAACTCAAAACTTTGCCAAGACCAAAATAGTTCAGAGCTGCTAAAACATTTTTCCCAACAAGGCCTTTTCAAACTCGGGAGCCAAGTTACTTTACCTGACTGTATTGGATTACACCATTTTTCAAGCTCGTCACCAGCATTTCAAACATAAATGAGCACCTAAGCCTGCATCTTTCTTAAGAACAGGCCCAAGTAACCAGTTAAGCTGCATGGCACAGAATTAACATGCTGCCTTTAAAAGAAAGAATGTTAATGCTCCAGGACAGCTGTACAGTGTGAAATAGAGATATCACAGTCTGGTGCTCATAGCAGGGCTCAGATGATGCCTGGTTAAGTAAAAGTCTTTGCTGCACATTCTGCTACAAATCAACCAAATGCTGCTTCTGCTGCAGTAGGCATATATTCTTGCAAATGAGAATGGGATGCTAGTTTTGGAGCTCTGTTTATGAGTCTTTTTTGCAATAGATAGAGATCATATATYATTTTCTACATGTCACTCAGATTCTGTTAAAAACATAAATTACTACTTATCTGTAAAACAAAAGAAGGAAATCTATTTTATTATTCCCCTGGAAAATCTAAACAAATTATGCAACATCACACTTCCACCTACTAGGAATCAGTAAATTATGTATGTAGACAAGGAAATAAGAGTGGAAGTATCAAAGAAAAACAGAATATATKATAAAAATGCTGTTCACACTACAAGACATAAGGCTTTATCCGTTTTTCTAGTCTGATCCATTATGCTCTAGGGATCATCTCAGCCTCAGAGCAATTCTTTTCAGTTAATGTATAACTCTAAAGTGAATGTGCTGTGGAGGTTTCTTTTGTTTTGTCCATCCTTGTAAYCAAAAATGAAATTATAAATGCCATTGTAAAGGTAACTGTATTGGTAGGATACAAGGGCAATTTCCTCATATAAAGTCTCCAGCATGAAAATGTATTTAAACTAAGGCATAAAGGCCAGCATCACCAGATACTCAGGGTTTGAATAAAACTACAAAGTAGAAACTGGGAATTACTGCATCAAGATGCCCAGTACAAGATGTTAACTGCATGCCTGAACATTTCTGAGTGAGAGAGTGACACAATTAACTGATTAAATTACCTTATCAGGGAAAGAGGTAGCTACTCACAGTTTTCCCATTACTTTTTGATACACAAGCAGCTCAAATTCCTCAGTTAAATGYATCAGGAATACAAGCCTGTGGGATTGGGAGGGTTGTATTTTCTGAAAGGGGAAAAAAARTAAAGGATATTTCAAAGCATTTGCCCAAGTCAGTACTGCATGTCTGTATCTATTTTTTCTCTTTTGTCTAAAACTGCCTGACTTGAACCTGATTTTTCACAGAGTACAGGGAATCTTCTTTTTTTCATTTTCTTGAGAGGAAGTTCATACACCTCTAGAGCTTTGTGGCTGTTCTGAAATAATTCAAAGCTGTTTCTCTTTCTTCAGGAACATTCCTTAGCTGCATCAACCACCCCAACAAGGGTGTAGCTGTCAGTTAARAATTGTACAGCTGCTTATTGCAGTGGTTGACTACGATTAGACTGTTGTGTAAAATGACAGACTATGAAGTAGATCTGAGTCACTGGGCTCATGCTTTCTCTTGCAGTTGCTTTCATCTGCCTAGACTCATCTGCACAATATTCTGAAATTCTTCAAGCTTATTTCTATTTACTATTAATTGTGTTGTGAGAAAGCTGCAAAAATACCACATTCACTTTTCACTCTTGGATGATTTGCTGCAATAGGAACTCAGAAAGCAGGCTGTTAATCATGCTAAAACACCTCTAAACTGAGACAGCTTTGGCTAATGCRGGCAATGCAATTTTCTACCTAATGATGAGCTAACTTTGCAAGAAAGAAGCTTTCTCAGGTTTTAGCATTTAGGGCAATAAAGTCTGTTAACAGAAGGCATTTTTTTCTTGGTTACCTATATATTTATGTTTTAAGGTGTTTTTATGGAACATACAATAACACTTCTCTATAGATTACACATTTTCCTCTATACCATTTCAAAAAACAACTTAACAGAAAAAAGTATGATTTATAAATTATTTCCCTTTGATTCAAAAAACCTTCAATTTTTAAATAATTACAGAAATTTCTTAATTCAAGACCATGTTCCCTCATCCAGCTTTCCTTATAATTTATCATAAACAACTTAGTAAAGGCATTAAAAATTAGAATCAAATGCATATCACCATCTCTCTAAGTTATTTACTACTGTAATCCCCCTTTCCTACTGTGTTCCATCTGCCTAGAGGAAATGATATGATAGACACAGTACATGYGCTCTCAGTTTGTCTTTTAAGTTTCTCTGAAAAGAGTGACTGGGTTAAAAGAGTTTCCTTGAAGCTTGCTCTTGCTTCAGGTAGGAACTACGATCTTGGGGATAGGAGATTCAGAGGTTACAGAGTGCATTAAGTGAACAGGAAGCCTGCAGGGGAGGTAAAAAAAAAAAAGAAAAAAGAAAGAAAAAAGGACTTACAGCCCACTCTTAGAATGGGACAGAAGGAACCTTCCTCCAGGCTGGTGGTGAGGACTGAGCGTGTTGTAATATAGAAAATCAGGGAACT
Organism: Alauda arvensis; assembly: GCA_902810485.1. Classification (NCBI taxonomy): domain Eukaryota; kingdom Metazoa; phylum Chordata; class Aves; order Passeriformes; family Alaudidae; genus Alauda; species Alauda arvensis. The sequence continues at coordinate 1,559,369 of CADDXX010000140.1, forward strand.
GGTAGAAATCAAGCCCTAAAACAAGTTACTCTTCTGTTAACAAACTATGGGCTCACTATCCTGTATATAATTTCTTACAGTCACCTATTAGTGAGCACACATGGCAAAGCAATCCTCACAGTATGTGGAAGCAATTAACTGTCGTGCAATGTTCCTATTATAATTCCTTATTCCATTTATTCCAAACTCATCAGATGGAGTAACAAACACACAGATGGGATTTCTTTTCTTTTTTAAAATTTCTTTTGTTTCCTCCTAATCTAGTAAAATTAGCTTAGTTGGTTAGAGCACAGTGTAATAACACAAAGCCTGGGSGTACAATCCCTATGTGGGCCATTCACCTAAGAGTTGGACTTGATGACCCTTGTAGGYCCCATCATTCAGAATATTTTCTGCTCTGGAAATAAATTCCTAACTGCTACTATTTTGGAGCAAAAGAGRTGGGCATACAATTTGTTTTAAAGCAAAATAATTAATGGAAAAGGCTATCAGTCTTTCCTTTAATAATTTATTCCTAACTATGAATCAGACCAGAACCATTAAGAAAAAGACAAGAAGTCTTAAGGTGATATGAACTTCTATTAATCCTTGTATTCATATAAGATGAACAGAGAAGGTAAAGAAAGAAATCTTGGAAGAGGAGAAGTGTTGATCTCATACCACAAAACATTAATGACTTAGCTAGTTATATTGACTAGCAAACTATATTTCTGTAGGTTTTTGCAAGAGCTGAATAAAGTACAAAGAGGATTTCTGGAGAAWTATGTCCAAAATGAATAGTGTTTGCAGTGGGATAAAAATTCATAGCTTGAAGCACACAAAAAATAAACAGTCCAACAGAACTAATATTAAATCTAATATTAGGACAGGCTCCTGTGAGCTATTTGCTACTCTGTTGACATGTAATAGTCTGTTCAGCATTGCAACTTACATTTTTGTACTACAAATATGAGAACAACTCCTGKGTTAGGTAAGAAAAAATAATTYAAAAAATATTATTTCTTTTCTTTGAATACCGTGGTGCTTTGTAGCTTAAACCAATGAATCTTGATTGTCATATTGTCAAAAAAATTTCTATCTTTTTGAGTGTTTGATTGTCGTCTAGYCCCCTGAACATTTTATACATGGAAATTTTTTTGTTAGAGGGACAAATTTCAGTGCATAATTAGTTTCTCTAGGTTTCCAGAACCCACAGCAAAGGAAGATTACAGAAGCATCTGAAGAYTAGTTACAAAAAGCCCCATAACAAAACCTTGAGGACAATTCAATAATTACTMTTTGACATACATTTATGCATGCTCCAATACACTCAAATCAAGTTTTTCAACCTTTACTTAGGTTCATATTAAATCTCAAATGTATAAAGTAATAGAGTTTACAGAACACAGAAGGCAAAACCTCCCTCCAAAGGGCATTAAACAGAATTAATACCATTGACTTAGTCTAAGGATAATCACTTTTGAAAAACTGATTAATAAATAATAAATTCCTTATGTGTGGTGTCTCAGTTGCTGGGATTGGCTCATATTTGCACAAGTTCTTTATAGTTGCTTGAGGCAATCAGTTGATGGSAAAGGAAGCTCTACAATTAAAATAAATTACTGTGTTCAGGAGAAAAATGCAGAATATTTTATATGAATATAGAAAGTGAGGGGACATCAAATGCTATGGACAATGCTGGGGGGGGTGGGAATAGTGCTATAGTTCTTGTAACAGGCTTTGAAATACAATTTGTTTTTGGAAGCTGACAAGTCTTCAATTTCTTTTTTGAACAAGTAATTGGCTTAAGAAAAAGAAGTTGGCTGAAGAAAGCAGGTTTTCACAGACTCTGGAAGTTTTCATGCTGGCACCCAGTGCATGTCATCACATTGGAACATATTCTAAAAGCCTTCTTTTCACTGACCAGTAGCCCAGAGAATTAGGCAATATTCAACTCATACTACTTTAATCAATTCTTTTACCTATTTTTACCAGGTAGAGTAGACCTGWTAATATCTTGATGCAACAAAATATAATGCCCTGCAATCATTATTGGCCAGGTATAGTATGATATATCACATTTGGTCCTGAAATTGAGGTTGATGTGGAAGAGGGGAGAGTTACAATCCTATTTGTAAATTGACTTCATGAAATCTGGAAACTCCTCTTATTCCTGCCACTAACACCTTTAAGCTTCCATAAGTAAATCCAAGCTATATAGCATGACAAGARCACACAGACACTGGTAAATAAATCGTGTCAAAACACCTTCTATAAACAGCTTCATAAAAATAYATAAAATTGTCAGATATTTTGTACTGCTCCTGTGAGAGAAGATGTCTTCAGTGAATCTCCTGGATTTGATGACATCTCCTCAGACTTAAGAAACTGAGATATTTTTWAAAATTTCTTAATTTTTAACACTATCTGATTAATTTTATGCTTTATCCCTCACAGTAATAACAGGATTAAATGTAGCTGGGAAAGTTTATACATATTCTTAAGGAAAAGTAATTAAACACTTCACTGGAGTTCATAGTCATCATAGTTCACCAGGGTCATCTCCTATACTTAGCAGGTGTCATGAGGCATTGTAAAAAGTTTTAAAACTATTTAAGCCATATACAAAGCAAATTGTATAGACAGAGTGAGAAAGGTTCACCATATGTTTGAGAGATCTGCCCAAGTCTCTGCTGAGACGTGTCACATTGATTCACTTTTCATTTATATGGCATTGCCTGTTGAGAACATCTGTATTCTAATTGGTCAAACACCATGAATGCACTCATTCTGACACTTAGGAGTAGAGAGCTGCTATTTTCATTTGAACAARTCATTTATGTGAGACCTGATGGCAGACTAAGCTGAGTTTCTGAGCTTTAACTCTGTACTAGCCACATGGCCCAAATGTCCTCCTCAAATTTCTTCTCTGATGAAAGAGCATCAGTAATCTCCCTCTTGACTGTGTAACATCCCCTCTCACTCCAAACTTTCCCACGTTTGCACATTATCATCATTCATTACAAAGCAGAAAAAATGGGATCAGTTTTACTGCCAGGTACTCCTGCATTTTTCTCATAAAAACTTTCAGCTTTAATTTACTTATTAATCTCAAAAGCTAATTTTATTTCTGGTATAAACACTAAACTTAGTAACTTTCCACTGTGCAAGAAAGCCATAAGAAGTTGAAATTCACCGGAACCATGCATTACTATAGCTACTTGCAACTCTAGAGCTTATTGTAATATCTTTCCTATCAGTCCATTTTAAGATAACTTAGAGAAATAAACAAACAGAAATTCCAAAACAAACAAGCAAAACAAAACAAACCCCACAAATTTTAATTCTAAAAATCTTAATTTAACAGGATCAAGGTTCCTTTTCTTTTCAATTCTCTCTGTCCTTATATTCATACAAGGTCAACCATGTAGTTGTTGTCAAGCCCTGGATGAAAAGAGCAATATTTTAAACAAAGAGTGGAAGCGGCATGGTTGACAAATAGATGTTTAGGACTTAAACTTCAGAGAGGATGCACAGAAAAGGAAAAGCAGACAAAATTCAAATCTATTTAATACCTACACCCCAATCCTGTTTCACCCTTCCCCCAGAATTAGAAAAGTAAAACTGTCTAGTGGCATAATAATTGCTATAGGGCACTAACTACTACCTTTCACTCGTTAAACAGAACTTGAAAAAGAAASTGCCCAGAAGAACCARACAGTATAAATCTAACAAAAWAGCCCCATAAAGCAGTTCAGGAAGRTGCTACTTCACCTGAGGAAAAGAAAAATAGAACTGGTTTGAGATCAACCCCTTAAAAACAACCTTTAGCTAAGCAGTGGGTAGGGGAGACCTTATACTATGTAGTCAGATAAGACCTCTATGCATTCGCCTCCTTCTGACCACATAAGTTTAGGAAAGAAAGAGTGACTGAGAATCTGAAATTGTTAGAATAACAACATGAAATAATACAAGCAAGGTTCAACAACAGCTGCTGTCTTTACCTTCTGAATGTTCCCCTCTTTTTTTGTCTGCTAGTTGCAGTTCCTCTCCTTTACTTCTCACATAGTTGTCTCTCAGCTTTTGTCTTTTCTTGGTTGTTGCTTTTAATTTTTTTTTTCCTTTTTAATGTTTTAGCCCTGTAAATGTTACTTTGCTGAGTTTCAGTCAGCTAAACACAAACTTGCTTTTCCTGATTTTTTATTTAACTTCAAACTAGAAGCCTTGGGATCTGATAACAACCAACAAGCTGAAAATCACTGATTTCCAAATAAGATTTTACTAAAAGTATTCCTCTCACCAGAGCCATGTGGTGRGCCACTCAGAATGCTCTGCTGTCAAACAGCAGAGTCTGACAATTCTCTTTCARAGCCCTCTTCCCCATCTCAACCACTCAGGTATTCCCACTGCTTAGTTATGCACATGTGCCTTAGCCTGCTTCATTCTCTTAATCTATTTTTCTGCTTAGCATATAGAATTTAAATATAAGTTAATTTTGAGTCATTCATACTGAAGGCTTAATACCTTCCAAATCTAATTTTATTGACTCTCCAGGCTGTTGCAAAATTCAACCCAAACCATTATAACTTAACTCACAACTAGGGATCCTTTTTGCCCCCAAAACTGAGGAAAGCACAGTTTGTTTCCAACTAGAAGTCAATCTGTTGTTTTTTCTTTACCTGAACTGTCTTTTATAAATCTATATTGATATATTTTATATCAAGCAAGCTTTGCTGTACTTTTCTCCATTCCCTCCCCACTCAAACTTCCTGCTGCAAAACATATATAGCTTAACCCACACCTGACATGAACAATCTGTATCTCTATTTCTGGCATTTCTCTCATATTTTTATTATTAACATTCCAAAAGAGGTATTTTTCATAAACTTRAAAAGTTCCCYACATGGTCAAATTTTAAATACAACCATGCAAATAGTCTAAATAGTAGTAAAATAARAAARTTATATCTTTCTGTCCACATGCAACAGTCCTATAATATGCTGCTGAGAAAAATYTGTACATGATCTATCTTAATCTTTCCACTTAGCTGACATGTTACATTAATAAAAATATTGATGTCTCAGATGTGAGATTATAGACATTACTTAAACCCCTCATACAATAATTTTAAGTGAATAAAAGAAGCCTCTTTCCACCATTTCTTCCAGATTTTGTTAACGCCATTGTGAAATGATAATTACACACCTTGGATATGTACAGCATAATGATGATTTCCTATTGGAGAAATAAAAAAAAACAAACCTGTAGGTGTACTACAATAGTACTGCAAATAAGCAGAAACCTGGATGCTTCTACAAGTTATTCAACRTAGACCTGTAAGGCATRCAAAGACTAACATGCATTGAATGCAGCTTAGTAGCTGTATTTCATTTATTCTGAAACTTCCCCATGCTATTTTCTGAAGGATGCTGGAGCAGATTGATGGTTCCCCTTTGCTCACACACTTGTCCCCATCTAACATCTACCATTAGCCCCATTACTGTTTCCAATTTTTCTGGTGGAATGTAATTGATAATGAGCACTGAGCCCAAAAGGAGCCAAAATYCTACCTGGAAGATTCTGAAGTCTTGTAAAAAACAGGACACCTCTAAGCAGGACATTTTACTGCAATAAAAAGCTTATTCTGTAATGCTATGCAATGTATCCAGTAATAGCGAAAAGTCCTCTCTAATCTATCTAGTACAATTAAAGACTGTTTGGAATTCACTCTCACTTTTCTAAGAGGAACTTTCTGCAARGAACYTTAATAAATTTTGAAGTTTGAAATCACTACASAAAATACATTTTGTATTTAAGATTGTCAGTRGCAGTCCCWYCATGTTGCAAAAAGATSAGCAGAATTGCCAGTAGGAAAACTGTTGAAATTCCAACAATAAMACTAATTCCTAGAATAYACCAGTATTGTTAATTAATATTTTATATGTTTTTTCTCTTTATACAAAGGAAATACTACCTTAATTCTCTTGACAACTATTGCACTTTGACAGCACATTTGTGGAAAAAGCTCTAGAAGTAAATTTGCTTCATCATTATATTTTACAGTTTTACAGCCACACATGGTTTTCTTATTTGGAGCCACTAACAGCCTTTTGCTGTCCACAGTGTGGGTAAAAATAGATAAAAAAATATTTTTTCTAGAGAAAGAGAAAAAAAATTAGACCCTTTTCTCTGACTTTTTATTTGTCAACAAAAGTCCAATAAAAACCAGCTTTTAACTTTGGTCTTGCTAATTAAATGTTGAAAAGTTTTCATTAAGAAGCTTACTTTATTTTAGCCTGTCACTTTGAAAGAGAGACATAAGTTTAGCACTGAAAAATACGCAGTAAAGATAGTTTAAAATAGATCTGCTCAGCTGCTTCTCTTCATAGAGAAGAAAATTAAATTAAGTGAAGTTGCTGGTTGGCTCTTGTGTATTTGGAGTCTTCATCAATATGAGTCATCAAGCACTCAACAGGGTTTATCCTAGATTGCATGTTGCAAAAATGACAGTGTAAAGGAAGTTCATATGGAATAAGATGTGGAAGGAACATCTTTCTGTTTTCTTTCCACAAGATATGCTGGAAGAGTTTTGTGAGACAAATAATTGTATTTTACAGTCAGACATTTCTCCATCCACTAATAAACCCCCAACCCGCATGAAAAATAAAAAGAAATTGAAAGCTTTTGAAATGTACCCAATACATTTACAGAGCAATATTTAAAGGAAATGGGTCTTGTAATCACAGTAATTCAAAATGGCATTATTTCAGCTCTGAACTGCAAGTTTACTTTTCATTTGAAATTTTCAGGCACTACAGCTGCAATGGGATATCTTATGGTTAACCTCAAGAGCCCAATAGAAGATTTGCAAACATAATGTTGAGGCCACATGCACTCAGCAAAAAAATTTGGAAATCTGTGTTAGTTACGCAGGAAATCCCAGTAGAAAGTGACACAGATCATCCAGTCAGTAAGGGCCAGAAGCCAAATCATCTAAGGACAGTATTCCTAAGCAGAGCATCACCACTGCTCAAAGGAGGTGACTGTCCTGCTCTGCTCTGCACTGGTGTGGCCTCACTGTGAGCACTGTGTGCAGTTTTGGGCACCACAATATAAAAAAAGACAGTACTTAACAGCATCTAAAAGATGGCTATCAAGGTGGTGAAGGCCCWGGAGGGGAAGCTGTATGAGGAGTGGCTGAGGTCACTTGGTCTGCACATTCTGGAGGAGACTGAGGGGAAATCTCATCACAGTCTGCATCTTTCTCCTGAGGGGAAGAGGGACTGGCACTGATCTCTTCTTGCTCATGGCCAGCGACAAGGCTTGAGGAAAAATCATKAAGCTGTGCGAGGGGAGATTTGGGTTGGATATAAGGAAAAGGTTCTTCATCCAGAGGATGGTTGGACACTGGAACAGCCTCCCCAGGGAAYTATTCAAAGCCACAAGCTTGAGTTCAAGAAGCATTTGGACAATGCTCTCAGGCAAATGGTGTGATTCTGCTCAGGGCCAGGAGTTGGATTTGATGATCCTGATTGGTCCCTTCCAACTCAGCACATTCTATGATTCTGAGTGTGCAGCTCCTTACGTATTCAGAAGGCTAATGGAGGAAATGCAGAAGATATCATTTGTCTTATTAATATTAATGGGGGTTAACACAAGGTTTTTCAAGAACCAAGAGAAACTACTTTGAAAGTACTGTATATTTTATCCTCTAATACATTTGTTTAAAGTATACCAGATAAAATAATTATTAAAATAATTTGGGGAAAATGCGTGTTATTTCAATTGAAAATAGATTTATTGTGTAAACTGCTATTTTTCAGAAAAAATAAGAGGTGATGGAGAGTTGATAATGCTTATTTTTTGAGTAATTTTCATTTTCTTTTTGGTTTCCCTGGGTAGACTCCCTTATCTCACTGGAATGAATGACAACCTTTAAAGAGTTTGATAACAACATGAAAGAGCAAAGGGGGTCAAGCTACCTAAGATTACCAAGTGCAAGGTTAAGTAGTGAATCGATCTCAGTTAGTGAGTATCAACAGCAGGACAAAACTTAATATAATGAGTTCTTCAGTCCAGCAGACAAAGACACAACAAGGATGTAAGAGCTGAAAAACAAAGCCATACAAATTCAAACTACTGCACACTTTTTATGATATGAAACTAGTCACAGAAACAATTTAAGTAGGGATTACAATGGATTCTCTATCACTGTCACTGCTAGCATCATCTGATGGGATAGCTTTTTCCATTTCTAAAAATCAATATTGCTGCTCAGAGATACACAGAAGTCATATTCAGTGTGCTATAGAATAGCTAGGATCATATTGTTTCCTCCTTGCTCATTCATATACGAGTAATTATATCAGATACCACTAAAATGAACAGATATTAAGGGTTTCCATCCACAAAACAATTTTTTCACTTGAAATATAAGCAATGGCTTATTTTTCCTTGTCTTGAGGACAATAAAATTCCTAGAAATCTTGAAATTAGTCAGGTTATGATTTGGAAAGAAGCAGATGCCCCTAAAGAACCATAAAAACTCTGTGTACATTTATTTTTATTCTTTCTGTTAAGGGACTATACGGTTACAATGTTTCCCTAAAGAAATATTCCATATTTCTGTTTATTTGTCACCCATRGGCACTACTCTTCTGTAAAATGGCTACTTCAAACAGCAGAATCTGACTCTCCATCTATAAATCAGCTGTAAGGCTGTGGACTTCAGGCTGGAATTGCAAAGCCAAGCTCTGTACTCCCTAATTATTCTGTGCAAGCTAGTAATACATCAATAAAAGGGGCAAATATAAAGCCACAACTATAAAACACCCTTGCTCACTAAATGTATAGGTTTTATGTATTTACTACTTACTTTTTTCTCACTGTATAATTTCTTCCCCTTCATTTATATATGTAAAGTTTCTCTTGGGTGTCAAAAYACACATTTATCTAAGGGAAATCGATGTTTGTGAAATACTGTGATGCCAAACTCAGGTGCACTTCAGCAGCAGTTCATCACACTTTCTTATGCAACATCATTCCAATATGATAGGAATGGCAACTAAATTCCAACAGACTACACAGACTTCATTTTTAATCTCTCTAGGGTARTTTTTCTTTCCCTGAGAGCTTTATGGCTTTACATCCTTCCTCCCATTCCAGAACTAGCTACATTTCCTATGAGCATAAATTTGGAAAGAAGTGACTGTAAAATGTGTTAAACAAATGAAAAATTTTAATACWGAGGATTTTTCTGTCATGTGTTCTGTCATCCAGCAGACCTTTTCAGCTAGTAGTTGCACATTGTAAAAGCTGCCTTTTAATATAGTTTTAAAATTGGTATTGACTGTACGTCCTAAAGGTCACACCTGAAGGTATTGTGCTCTTCACTGCTACTTCCCACTTTCTCTTGATTGTCAAAACCAGTCAATGAATACAAGTGCATACACCTTGAAAGGAAGGTTGTCCTGGCTGGATTACATTGTGCTAAATTGCCATGCATTAATCTATTATGTACCATGTTTGGTTCAGATGGAGCTAATTGTAAGTTTTTTTTCTTCGGGTGGCAGGGTGGGGCGAAATTCCTATTGAGAATTAGTTTTGAAAACTGTCTTCTCATTATCACATGAAGGTCAAGTAAAATAAAGCTAGGGGTTTTTTATTGGTTTATGATTGCTACTTTGTTACTTTTTATTTGAAGCACTTAATTATTTACACCAACCCAAAACCCCAAACAAACAAACAAAAATCAACAACAACCAAAAAAAACCCCACCAATTCTTCTGGCTAGGAAAAGAAACTGTACAAGAAGCAATTTCCATAGGAAATAGAAACAGTTAGTTTCTCATCTTAAGAATGGAATGAAGTAAAAAGAATCCTTTCTGCACAACAATATTCCCAAACCATTTGATTTTATTTAAAGCTTGTGATATGGAAGAAGTGAGTCAAGTTATATTTAGCCCATAAAAAAAGTTCCACTGAAAGATGAAATTCAGGGCAGATTTTTTTATGTGGAGCACTCCATACACATTTGATAGAAGTGCAAAAAAATTGAAATCAATGCTRATCTTAACCCAAGAACATTGGTTGAAGAATAATAGCAAACTGGGACTGGATAAGAAATGAACTGCAGATCAAGCATGAAAGWTTTCCTGCAGGCTGTGCTTGTGCAGAGCTTTACCTTTAGCTCAAGAAACAGAGCAGGTTCTGAACAGTCAAGGATTTCTTTCCCACTGAGGATTTTTTAATATAAATTAATTTTAATTGCCCATTTATTTTTTGTCCAGAACTGGAAGCAAATATATATGACAGGCTCTGGTCATACCCATATAGAAGATGTTAAASTACAAAAGTTTTATTCCACAAGTTCAGGAAGAGCCAATGATTCATAKGTGGTGTAACTACAGCCAAAATTCTGAGGTATTTCTACACATAACAACTAAAATCTATCCATGGCATACCCTCTACCATATTTATGTGGGAGCTTCATTTCACAATTCCTAGTTATTATCTCTTTTACAAAATATAATTCCTTTGTCCTTTCTGTGGTCCCTAAGGTTCTAGTTCTTGAGATTCCAATTACATTTGTTGAGAGTCCACTTGCTGCAATTCATTCTTACTAGCTCACTGGCTGAAAACCATACAATAAAACAAAAACAAAACTCCAAACCCAGCAGGTAAATATTGAGGTTACTTTGAAATTCCATTCTGATTCAGAAGTACAGCAAAAATACAGAGGTATCTGAGAAAAGAGGGCTCTAAACTGTATAATTTACAACACYGATCCTGCAAACAAATGCATTGTTATGAGCAACAAACAACACTGTCTTTACTGGCTTTGATCAGTTGGGCTGTAGATGTGATAAAACTTCTGATTTATATATTTTTTTTWAATTTCCTGAAAAGTAACTCTACAATGATGCCTAGGGCATGTGAGAGGCTCTTCTCTGAGCTTTGTYATAAATCTAAACAAATAAATTATAATAACAATGGTATTGTCCTTATGGATAAAACTCTTACTTTGTGCTATAAAAAAGGGGTAAAAGGAAGAGGTAATTCCATTTTTCATAGCATCAATTTAGAATCAATTTAACTTAGGYACATAATGGAAGTTAAATGAGAGAATCATGCACATTTAGGTGTCAACAAGATATACTTATGCTAAAACATTGTCACCTTCAGTTACTATGATGTTTTTCACTTTTATACAGTTAAATTCTTTGCTTTTACAATCATCATTTGCATTAGAAAGATAACTGTAGATATGTTAGAGAACATCTGCAAACAAATACAGAATAAAGCAATGTAAATGTGCCCACAGAAAATAGCACCAAAAAAAGGTGTTTAAAGAAAAATGCCCCCAAATACATTGGAAATTTATACTGCTCATAATTTCTACTCCTATCTAAATCTTTAGTAATGTGCTTAACAGTATATATACTGAGAAGACTTGGATTTTAGAATACCACTGAAATTAAGTACTCCAAAGATATACTAGATGAAAGAAGTCAYGTCAGACTTCATAATATAAAATAATAGGTACAAGGAACCATATCTGGACAAGAACTTAAAAGTATGGCTCATTATAAAGATGAAATKGTACCAAGAACTGAGATATTACAGATAAATTGAAATAAAAGGGGAAAGTCATACATGATAAAAACTACCTGGAAGTACAATCCAGAAATWGCTCTKTTCAGTGCCCATCTATTCTCAAAATTTGAMAAAAATATAAAAGTTCCAATTGTGTACATGTCAGTGACCCATATTAAGATGTGGGATTGCTGATTCATGCACATCTCTCACAGACTCTTGATTATTAGGTTTCTCCAAATTTCCATTTCAACAATTTTSAGAGTGACACATTATGAAACTTTCAGATATCTGTTGGGATGCCAGTTAAGTGGTCATGACTATGCATTGGAATCTTTGAATCAAGATTTGCCAGTGATGAAACAGTAACCAAAGTAATTGTAAAATCCAGCACATTAAAGAAAAGATCAAAAAGAATAAAAATTGTCATTCACTTTTATATGAGAACAAATAAAACAGACCTAGCAAGCAAAATGTAAAGCTATAGTAAAGCAAAACAGGTGATACTTTGAGATGAAACTTGATGAAGGCATAAAATAAAATGTTTTCAAGCACAGAAGGAGTAGGATGATTGTAGAGTCAGTGGGGCCAGCAGATTATCAAAGTACAAAAGGCACACCAAAGAAARGGAAGACCACTGCAGAAATCACAAGGGAATCCTTTCATCACTGTTCACTATGGAGAAGGTCAGGAAGGTTGCCTTCTTCACAGGGCATAAGAGGGAGAAACTATTTTTTTAAGAAAAGCAGCAATAGAAGAGGTTTTAGTACAAATTAATAAATTGAACAGTAACAGTTGTCAAGACCAGGTAATTTGTTCAAGAATGAAGGTAGTCTAGTATGAGTTGCTGAGTTACTAACTGTAGCAGATAAACTATTCCTCTAGTAAGAYTCTGTGTCAAGAGGAATGAAAAGCAGAATTGAAGAGCTAAAACYCTTGAGAAAGGCCTCATGCAAAGACTTAGGGAACTACAGAAGAGCAAATTGGATTGCCGTCAGGAAAATAAGTAAGAATTACTATCCTAGAATTAATAGATGATAGATAAATATGAAATATTTGCTAAAGCTCCRCATGACTTTTATAGATTATTGGGAGGACTACTGCCTATAAGATTACTTTGAAGCTGTTAACAAATGTAGATTAATTGATATAACTAATCTGGATCTTCAAAAAGCTCTTGACAAGTTTCCATTCTCCAATATTTGACCCATGTTGTTCTTCCTTTTTTTATTCCTGTTATTAATTTGTTTTTAATAAATTAATTCTTTTTAGGTTAACTATGTCAATGTAATTTCATACTCCACTCGTTATTCTTGTTTTCAGCTGCTATAGTTTTAAGTTACCAAAAAATTAAAAATCAGGAAAAGTTTTTATGCACATTCATAGAAAGCTATCTAGGTTATTGATCAGCCAATATGCAGAATTTCCTATGGTCTTTTCACAATGAAATTCTGATACTGCTCCCTCTTAATTTAATGATAAATGCATCTCCTGGGATAATACACAATTCAATTTTCAGGCTAGTGTTTTTTTKTCTTCAAAATGTAATTAATATCAGGTTAACAAGAAACACTGTCAATWCTCAGAGGCCTTGTCTTGTACCATACAGAAAAATGCACTGAAGACAGTCAATTTTTGTGAAAGGAGTGCAGAACACTCCTTGTATTATTCTGAAGAAAAATACTGGATTTTGATGTCCTCCTTCTAATAGCCTTTCAAATATTCTTTTTCAAGTGAAGAGGTATTAGGAGACATATTTGGACCTAGCCATAGATGGTGGTGGCCGTTTATTTTTTAAATTACTTTTTGCAAAAAACTCCAGGTGCATAAACCAAACAATGTAGCTGAGCTAGACAACGTAGTTATGATTGCAGTTCAGAGTTTCATCTCAGCTGCAAACTCTGTGTCTTAGTCATGCRCAGGATTAAATTCTTTCTCTTTATAACAAAAGAAACAGGCCCCTGTTAGCCATTTCAGTCCTCTATTATTAAATTAGAGTATTCAAATTAAATTTGTTTTATGTAAGCAAATCCAATTAAAACTTACAAGGAAATGTCTCCACAGGTTCATTTAATAGAGCTTTGTTTGTGAAGGACAGAAATTTACCCTTTGAGTGGCATCTACAGCATTCAGCAATATCAGATACAGCACATAACTATCCACTTCCTAAAATATTACTAAAGTATGTCTTTTAAAAAACCTGTTTTGTTCTCATTTCTCTTCTATCTTTTTTTTTTTTGCAACCAGAAAGATGAAAAAGCAACGACAGATAGCACAGTGTTTAATAAATACCAAGAGGAARCTATCCAGCCTTACATCAGTTACTACTGCTCACTGTTTTGCTTTAGTTATTGCATATTTATCTGTGATTAATTCTTTTATTGCCTAGTTACCATCAGAGATTATCATATAAATCAGAGAATAACAGTATGCCTGTTTTCCCCTACTCCCACAATAAAAAAAAGTAAAGCCTCCAAGCTGGCAAAAATCTATCATATGTTTCAGTATAAGAAAGATCATATAGGCTAATATCTAAAACCTTAAAATACTGCCAGGTAGTCTATTTACTATGACTAAAATATCCCTACCAAGCACATAATACTGTTTGCAAAAAGATTATCTTAACTTCTGCAATATCAGTTTTGTGTATTTGAGCTATTCCTGATATTAGCACTGGACTACACAGCACTGCCTTTGAAAGCAAAAGTAAACATAAGAATTTTTTTCCTCATCATTAGTCTGAAAATGTTAAAATGAAGACTGTCCAAAAAAATATTTGCTGTAGCCCAGTAWGGCACAGAAATTAAAGAACAAGTGACTAACCACTTGTCTATAATCAATAAAAAATAGCCACAAAATGAAAAAAGATAATGTTAAATCTTCAATTTATATAGCAAGTTATGTAATCCAAAGTGCCATTTGTAGAGGCATTGTAGTGCCAAAGAATTGTAAATGTCCAATACAAATGCTCATGTGATATGTACATATGTGAACACCTCCACCTTTACTATAAATCACCACAGCTTAATTGTTCTAAAAGTCCTGAACTTAATGCATTTATTCTTAACAATAGTGGAAAAGAATTCCAGTAAATATTTAAAACAATTTTGGTGTGAGTTTTGAGGTTGTTTTGRTTGGTTGGTTGTTTTTTTCTTAACTTCAGCACTGTAGTTCTAATACCACAAAAGTGCACAGTGGCTTTTGATCCTGAGAGAGTCTTCCATTAGATTCCAGCCATAAGTGGGATCACACAAAATTCAAAGTCACATCAGAAGCAACAAATCAAAAGGCAAGAGACGAGATGCCTTTTTTTAAGATAAAGTAAATATTTTCAAACAACCCTCCCACTGGTGATGACTTTGTGTTAGTGGCTACAAAAACACATTGCTTAGATCACCAGAGGCTGACAGACCTTGCATTTCTTCTTTTTCTATAAGGAAAGCTTGTCAAGAATTTTTGAAAAACTATTTCTGTTTTGGGGACAGTTGCTATCAAACTAGTGGCAAATGTTGCCATTTCATTCACGCTTTTGGTTAGTCCAAATTTTAAAAAATCTCCAATTAACCTTCAGAAGCATGACTCATCACATTAATTTGTGTAAGTTACATGTTTAGTCAGTATATGTGCAGAATTCAACACAGTACAAGAACTGCTGTTTGTAAACATATTTCAAAATGGTACAGTAAATATTTTGAGGAYTTTTTTGAGTTATTTTATGCAGGAAAACAATATTACTGAATAGAAATGGARGAAGAATATAGGGAATAAATGAACAGAGAAAAGCAGAGATATATTTTAAAAAGTCAAGGCAGTAGGAAGAAAATTAATACATGTAATTTGAAAAAAAATGGGAACACGATAAATGAAAATTCAGAGATAAAAGAACCCAGGAAATGAGATTACATATTTTTAGCAAGTCCAAATATTATCTGCACTAATGAGCACTAGACAGAAAAAAAGTTTAACCATCTTTCTTGAAAATGAGAGAAAACTCAGAGAACAGGACTCCAAGGAAAGCAACAGAAAAGTTCAGCAATTGAAGACYGTAGCCAGTCTTTGGTCTTTTTATACAATGTGCTGTATCCCCTGCAGTCACAAGGAAAAGGRAAGTAGTTGTAGTGAGTGAAGGATATGAATAATACTTTCTATTATTCTTTAAATTATTGTTTTGTACCATGAAGATTTATCTCTGAAGTCAGTACAAGAGTAYTTGTAGCTACACTTATCTAAAAGGATGGAGGAAATATTTGTCTGCTCGGCTGTCACTCATAGGCTGAACCATTTTTAGTGTTGCTACTCAATCTGCCTAATAGGATGAAACATGCTTGCAAGGAACAGGGACATACCATCACTACTCCATAAGAAGYTACTAAAAAATTACTCAATGTGCACTTCTCTTAGGATCTGAAATGACTTGAGATTGATCCTTTAAGGTAAAAGGAAATTAATRCTGCTATAATCCCCAAACTAAACCTTCAGGGGCTCTGAGATAATACAGAATATAATTTTAATGTCAGTTGTAACTCAAAATGAGTGTTTTTAATGAGAAGATGAGCAGAAACCATGCATAACCTCTGGCAACATGGAAAGGGATTTCTTAGTCCACTATCTGCTTTCTAGTTGATTGGCAGCACATTATGCARGACAGCAAAAAGTAAATTCCAACCCATTCCTGTCAGAGATGTATACAGGAACAATTCTCACCTGTTCCTTGCCACAACACACTCATAAATTTTGATAATTATTATGACCATATACAGTTTTAAATMTTCAAATTAATTCTGCTAATTTTGTGACATCATTGGGATATGATCAGTTAGCCTTCAGCATGTTCTGCAATTGTATTAGACCTTTGGATTACCTTTATAATTAGCAGCTCTGCTATTTGCTGCTTCCAGACACTGGAAAAAACCACAGATGGTGATTRTAAAACATGTGCAGAGGATCTTTCCTAAGTGGAAGATCTTTCAGGGAAAAAATAGCACCTYAGTGCAACTGATTCATTTTATAGACTCACTCCACATGACAGATGATGGATGTTGTCTCTCCAGATTATACACTTTCCTCTTCCACTAACTTTAACAATAGTTTCTAGCACTGTGTGTTTTCCAGTTTTCTCTGGAGAAAAGTTTCAAGAGATGGGGATCAATACTTCATGCTTCTCAGTACCCCTCAAGTTTAGTTTTCCATCCTTTTCTAAGTCATTGTTCTGCTTTCTTCTCCTTGATCATTTTGCATCCAATGCATAAATCTTGCATTAATCAAGACTTGATTCTATTGTGTTCTATTGTGAAGAACAACTGATGCAAAAAGCACCCTCTCTACTTTAGCACCAAGACATGCTCAGTCAAAATTACTTCCTTCTTTTAGGTGCTAGTCTTACCTACAAAGTGATACCTCAATCATCTCTAATGGCCAGGAGTAAGAACTACAATACTAACCCACAYCCCAGTGTGCTGTGTTGCAATGCAGAGATTTCATTTGTGCTACATTACAATTATATTTTTGTTTAAACAATGACACTGCCTAATTGCTTTATCTTGACTAGGTTTCATGTGATAGGTATAATTTTCTCTTTACATTACCTTTATATGTTCTATGTCCCTGTATTACATTTTCTCTGTAATTATATTAATTAGGAGAAATGTAAATTAAAACATTCAMGGTATTTTATCAATTAAGTAATAAGTAGATTAACTCTTCTAAGTGATCCAGAARGAAAGATTTTCAGTATATATACAATGTTAAGAAAAATAAAATCAGTTTCWGTGACTGAAGCAGCATTTAGATTTTTTTTTTCTGAAGCTGTTATAGTTTTGAGGCTGTTTCTGTCACATACTAAGCTGCAGTAGGCATACTTTAATAGAATAAATAAAACTATGAGTAAACCCTGCAGTCTTMAGACTCCATTAAATAGGTTTTTTTATTTTTGTACTGGACTGTGTRGCCCTAAAGAACACAGTGTAGTTCAAACTCCAACAGAGAGGCCTTATCAATGAAGACCACAAAAGAGAAACAGCTCRTGATACCAAGGATCCATAATTCAGATCAAGTAATCTATGAATTATTATTTGATAGTTTCTTGTGTTTGAAACAACTGCCATCTACTTCATCCTCTCCTAAAACAAGGGATACTTGATTTCAGAGCASTGAACAAGCAGCATGTGATGACTTATTTTCCCTACAGTCTTCCAGTATTTTATGCTTGTTTTCTCCATGGAAAAAGCACCAGCAAAACACGACTGCTGCAGTTGTAAACTGGCATTTGTATTTCTTTGTAAAATCTGTAAACAACATAGATTGTACCAGGAGAAACATTATATGTTCTAGGTTGTAAAATTAATCACTGTGCCTAGAAATCAGATAGATTCATTAGCACAACACTGYGCCTGAATAAGCCCTGCTTAGAGACATGACATAGCACTTGRGAAATGTATTTAATATTCATAGAATAATAGAATTGTTATTCCTGGAAAAGGCCTCTAAGATTATTTTAGATTATCTRAGACTACCCAACTGTTAACCTAGTGCCATCATGTTCACCACTAAACCATATCCCAAGGTACCACATCTACATGATTTTGAACACTTYCWATGAKAGTGACTCCACAACTCTCGGAGTTGTGAGCARCCTGTTCCRAAGCCTGACWGCTCTTTTAGTGAACAAATTTCTCCTAATATCCAACCTAAACTTCCAATAATACAACTTGAGCCATTTTCTCTTGACCTGGTACTTAATACCTAGGGGAAGAAACTGACCCCCGCCTAGTTAGAACCTCCTCTCAGGCAGTTGTAGGGCACAATAAGGTCACCCCTGAGCCTCCTTTTCTCAAGGTTAAACACCCTCACCTTCCCCACTTGTATGCTCCTCAAAAAACATGTACCTCAGATCCTTCACTGCTCCATTGTCCTTCTCTGGACATGCTCCAGCACCTCATGTCCTTCTTGTAGTGAGCAAGAATCCTGAACACAGGATTCAAGCTGCTCCTCAGTGTTGTGTACAGAAGAATGATCACTGCCTTGGTCCTGTTGGCAACACTATTGCTGATCCAGGCCAGGATGTCATTGGCCTTCTTGGCCACCTGGGCACACACTGGCACATGTTCAGACAGCTGTTGACTGATACCCCCAAGTCCTCCTCCACTGGGCAGTTTCCCAGCCACTCTGCCWGTAGCTCTGCATGGGGTTGTGCCCCAAGGGCAGGATCAGCACTTGGCCTTATTAAACTTCATATAATTGTCCTCTGCCCATTGATCCAGCCTGTCCAGATCCCTCTGYAGAGGTTTCCTGCCCTTCTTCAGGTCAACACTCCCACCCAACTTGGCACCATTTATGAACTAAGGATGCACTYGATCCCTTCATCCAAGTCATCAATAAAGGCATTAARCAGAACTRGCCCCAGTACTGAGCCCTGGGAAACACCATTGGTGACTGGCTGCAGCTGGATGTAACYTCAATCATYACCCCTCCCTCAGCCCAGTCATCCAGCCAGTATTTTATCTAAGGAAGAGTACACCTGAGCAAGCCATAAGSAGCCAGTTTCTCCAGAATGYTATAGGAGACAGTRTCAAAAGCTAAAGTCCAGATAGACTACATCCCAGCACAGCTCTTTAAGGAGATAACCTTGACATAGGAGGAGATCAGGTCAGTCAAGCAGGACTTGCTTTTCATAAACTCATACTTGTTGGGCCTGATTATCTGGTTGTCCTTCACATGCCACATAATGATAATGTCCTGCATGTGCACAGACTATTATCTGCTCTGTGACTTTCCTTTGCTCTGAGGTCAGCTGACAGGCCTGGAGCTCTCTGGATTCTSCTTCCAACCTTTCTTGTAGATGGGTTAACCTCCAGTCAGCTGGGACCTCCCCAGTTAACCTGGACTGCAAGCAAGTGATGGAAAGTGACTCAACAAGCACTTTAACCAGCTCCTTCAAAACATTTGATTGGATCCTATTTAGCCCTGTAGACACATATGCCTCCAACTGGTGTAGCAGGTCCCTGACTATATCTCTTGATTATGGAGATGTACTTCATTCTTCTTCCCATACTGTCTTAAAGCTCATGTCCTGAGTACCTTGTGAAAAACTCATCTTACTTTGAAGACTGAGGCAAGGAAGGTATTAAGTATCTCAGATTTTTCCTGAGCCTTTGTTCTGAGCCTATGTTTTCTTGTATGTGCAATAAAGGATGAAGATTCTCCTTGGCCTCCTTTTGTTGCTGAAATATTTGTACAAAACAATTCTCTTATCTTTTACAGCAGTAGCTAAATTACTTTCTGTCTGCACTTCAGCCCTTCAAATTTTCTCCCTGCATAACYTCACAATATCCTTTTTAGTACTCCTGAGTTGCCAGCCCCTTCTTCCAAGGGAGATACACTCTCTTTTTTTTCCATCCCTGAATTCCAACCAAAGCTCTATGTTCAGCCAGTCTGGACTTCCCTGCTGGCTCAKCTTTYGACACATGGGGATATTCTTCCCCAYSKCTAATATTTCCTTCATAAAATGTCCAGCATTCCTGGACTCCTTTGCCCTTCAGCAATGCCTTCCCAACAGACTCCCTCAACCAGTCTTCTAAACAGGGCAAACTCTGTCTTCTGAAAACTCGAGGTAGTAGTTTTACTGACCCCTCTCCTTACTTCAAGTATTGAAAATGGTCCTTTTGTGATCACTCTGCCCAAGGCTTCCTCCAGCCACCTCATCTTGCACCAGTCTTTCTTTGCAGATCCAAACAGCAGATCCTATGGGTCAGCTTCCCTGGTTGGTGCCCTCATCAGCTGTGTCAGGAAGGTATATTCCTCACACTCCAAGAATCTTCTTGGACGTAGAAATGGTTTCTCTCTACTGTGTACTATTTTCAGTAGACAGCTTGCAAGTTGAAGTACCTCAAGAACAACGGCTAGCAATTGTGAGACTTCCCCCACCCACTTATAAAATATTTAATCTGTCTCTTCATTGAGAACAGGATATCTGCTGGTTGGCCTTCTCCCGGATCCTTAACCATAAGTAACTCAGCCCTAYTGTGACCATCATTAAGGTCCACACAATTAAAACACACTCTAACATACAGGTCTGCACCCACACCGCTCTTTCCTTTCTTGTTATTTTTGAACTTCTAGGCACCAATTGCAGCACTTCAATTGTGCAAATCATCCCACCACATTTTTGTGATGACAACTATGTCAGTTTTCCTCTGCACAGTGCATTCTTCCTCCTTCTGTTGATTGCTCACATTGTGTGCATTAGTGGAGATGTACTTCAGTTGGGTATTGATCCTGTCACYTTTTGGGGGGACATGCCCTAATTCCCACATTAGGAGCAATCCCAAGGCTTTTCTCTGGCATTMCTGGTTTTATCCCCTTCACCCTTTAAGTCTAGATTAAAATGGTTAGTGGGACCTGCTAACTCCCAAGAAAGGATCTTTTTCTCCCTTTGAGACAGCAGTAACCCAGTCTGTCATCAGCAGGCCTGGTGTCATGTAAACTGAYCCCTGAMRAAAAAAAMCCCAAAATACTGYTGGTAACAGCAGGCTCTGAGCCATGTTCTGTACAGCCAACATCTGTACGATGTTCCTGTTTCTTCCTGCATCATTGCCTGAAGTTGACAAGACAGAGGAGAACACTGCTTGTGCTCCTGATGCCCCARCTAGTCATTCTAAGACCCTGAGGTCTCTATTCACTGCCCTCAAACTTCTTATTGTGACTTCATATCTTCCCACCTGAACAAACAATAATGGAAAATAAATCACACCARACTGGAGACTTTCTTGGTGTTGTTTCTTACTCAGATCCCAAGGAGGCAGCARTCTTCTGCATGGGTTTGTTCAAATTGCTGTATTGGAGCCTCTGTTTCTCTCAGAATGGAGTCACTGATGACAACTAATTTCTTTTTTTTCTTTACAGAAATGGAATGCCCTACAGATAATGGAAAAATACCAAAAATGCMTAACAGTCTGGAATTCTCTGTATATTAACAAAACTGGATCTCCAAATTCACTAAATCTGAATTGTGTTCTGTTTCTCCTGAAGAAACAGACATGCTTCTTAAAATTGCCACCCAATTAGCATGTAGAAGGGACCCTGAATACGTAAAAATCTCAGCCAAAGGACTGACAATCTCTGATGGAAAGGTCAGTTTTCAGCTGAGAGGTTTTTTTTCCCCATTTATGTGCAATAGCCCATAATGAATGAGCAAACTGTGTTTCACGATTGTAKCTCAACTGGAACACAGAAATTAATTGTGCCAATCAGTCAGCAAGCAGCAACCTGTCGCAAGTGCCTGCACATATTAACTATGAAATGAGTCAAAAGAATAAATATTCAGCTTGAAAACCTTCTGAGAGCATAGCACAGTTATGTTTGCTTCTAGTAAAATTCACAGCACAGCTGTATTTGTTGTGCCAAACAGAGATAGAAGTCTAAAGCCAAAATTGGATTAATTAAGCAAGGGTTGTAGGATCACCACAGGCTGATCCCAGCATAACAAATGAGAGAATGCTTCCAGTTCTTCCTGTGTGCTAGCCAAAAAATTGTTCTGTAGCAGGCTGTACTTGGAAAGACAGCTCTGAAGGCCATGCTATTTGGGTAACCTTTTACAATTAAGCCACAAATTAATCTGCTTGTTAATGTTTGTCATCACAGGAAGACACTTTAAAAATCCTAGATACATTATTATTGCCCRCTACAACCATCTGCAACAATCAGCTCCTTGGAATAAATTTCGAACTAGTGCATTTGGAGCTAAGGCCATGCTGAAAATTAATGGCTTGGAAAGGTTGTGGGTTTTATCCATTTTATTATATATGGTGTGTTAACCACTTACATATGGTRTTATTCATGTATTGAAATCATTCTAACAAAGTAAAATTACTGAGAGAAGTATGGAATTCTCTGTTTCTGTTGATGGAGAAAGGCTGAGCTACCACCCCTTGTTGACATACCATTGTTGCTCAGAGGAAACAAACCTAACAAGAAAAATAAAACCACCAGAACTGCATTCCTAGGAACTGAATATAACAGATTAAAACTTGMAACTAAGAGACCCAAAAATCCCTCTTTGAAGAACTGGGGAGACATAACCCAGGATTCGTGAGACAGAACCCCAGGCAGACAGACTCAGTCTGAAAGAGATCTTCTTAAMAATTGCACAACAAAACCTCAGGGCTCACTACTGAAGGGCAATAGACATCCCCAAGTTTAAAAGTTTATCTAAGCCAGATATCAAGAGTTTTGGCTGAGACATAACAGGGCAGCAAAGATGAATTCTTCCTGTAATATTAATAATATTGCTACTYATTTTTACTTTTCATCTCCCAGTTGGCCACTTCATAATTAAAACCACAATCTTTATATTTGCTAAAATACGTCTGGTTTGATTTTGATCACAGAACACTTTAGGACAGAAAAGCAACTAGGTGAAGGCAATAAACCTGCAGCACACTTCCCCAGAGTAAATAGATAGAAGTCAAACGGTGTATACCTATCATATGTATGGACAACTCCAAAAGATTTAAAGATCTTAATGCCATTTGAGGAATTGCATCATCCTGCTAAATTAGACTGAAATTCAGTATAGGGATTGGAAATATCTCTTATTTTCTGCAGAAGAATTTCCATTAGAAATTATAACAGCACTTGTTCTGTAAGGAACAGGAAACAATAACACTCCTAAATCTTCATGAAAATTTGGGAAATGAAAAAGATAAATTGTTAATTWACAATTTAAAACCACTTCTTTGTATCTACTAAGAGCATTTTAATATACCTATTACTATAATTATACATCACTATCTATTCTATGAGAATATTAGAACTAATGTAGTTGCTTTAGAATTTTTCTTTATACTGTCTCTCTTTTAGTCTCTTATTTTTCTTAGATAGTGCTATGTGTACCTAAACAAGAACTCTAATTAAGAYCTAATTCTGCAAAAGCCTTACAGTTTCTTACTCACTGCAGAAAATCATAAAATTGTATGTTATCCTGACTTGGAAGGGACCYAAAAAGATCATCAAAATACAGCTCCTGGCACTGCACAGGATTTACCCAAAAATCACACCATGTGACTGAGAGTGTTTTCAATKCAATAGAAATGCAAATGGAGTAGAGGCATTTGGAAAGGAACCTGTATGCACATGGTCAGAATGCTAGCTGCACTTCAAGTATCCCTACCTAGGAATATAGGGTTTTTTTAAAGAATCATACAATAGTATAAACCAATAGTCTTTTCATGTTTTCACTCACTGAAATATTCATGAAGCCTATCATCTTCCATCAGGACAGTGACTACTACTACTACTGCCAAGTGTTTAGTAGGGGAAAAAAAGAAAAGCTGGAAAGTTTGAGTGCAGCACCTTGGAGGGCTGTGTAATTTTTAGAAGAAAATATTTTGTGACAGATGTAGAATCAAGCTTCATTCAACATTAAGAGCTGTCAGTGAGATTGCAGGAAAAGAAAGGTAAGAAAAAGGTGGGGGRGAAAAAAGATAGCTRTTATATGGTTTAATAACAATTAGAAATCAACCAGAAATCCCTTATGTAGATGTTGCTTGAAGCATTATATAATAATTAAAAGGCTTAACTGCAATTTTGGATAAAGTGATCTAAAGGGTAACAAGGATTATTTATTACTTTTATAAATGAAACCAAGTGTCAAAGTTGACCCTAACACCCAGTGTCTGAAATATTAAAAAATGTTTAATGGAAGACTSGTGTTCAGGGTTGTACTACACTGAGTTTTCAGAGTTAACATGGAAAGATGTCTCTACTTAGCAAGTCTAGTGCAACTGTTCAGGTACAAGTTTGATATACTGACATCCACAGGTATAGAAGAATTCATAGATTTRAGCTAAAACTTACCAGGACTCAAGAAAGAAGAAAAGACAAATCAATTACAGGACTTGTAATATTGCCACATAAACAATGGAAAATAGAAAGACAAAAAGAATGTCCCACAACCATCAGTAAAAGGATAAGAGAAATTATGTTCTGATTCCATAATTTCTCCAGTAAAAGGAGACAACTAAATTAAAATCAAACCTCTGAAYTTTATAGTGTGGTTTGTAAATAGACAAAGCTTTGCACTGCAGACAAACGACAGTAGCTGCTGTGTCTTTGATTACCTTATTTCTTCTGTGCTAGCAGACAATGTTCTAGCTAGATTGTGAAGTCAGATATAGTGGAATCATTCTCACAATGCTGGGTTCCAGAAAAATCAGGCAAGTGTTTGTTTTTAATATCTGTTTATAAATGCCTACTACAAGCAAGAATTCCATAAAACARGGAGTAGTTGAAATTTAGTTAACASAGGATCCTGTGAATCATAGAAGCATAGAATAAGTGCTGTGGCTTTTGAACACAATTAACACCAAGTGAGATTGCAAGGACATAAATCTCTGTGGACACARTTTAATATTTATCAAGATATACTTTAGGAAATGAAATGTGTAGGAAGCTAGTTTGCACTAGAAACATTTTCCCATGTGGAATTCATTGGGGAATCAAATGCAGAATTCTGTCTCCCAACAGAGAGTCTGCATCATTATAGCRCCTAAGAGTGCTTCAAGTGCATCTGCAGTTTAGTGTGACAACTCTAAATTCATACTCACAAAATTACTAACAAGTTTTAACTTAGATTTTACAGGAGGGCAGATGGGAGGAGAATCAAATTATTCTGATTAAAGCATGAAAGAAATGATTTATGGGCATGATCAACTATCTTTTTGAAGTAGGTACATACAGAAGCTTGTGGGATAATATGCTGAAGTGTTTGATGAAGAAAACCATAAATAAAACTCCAATCCCTGAATGCTAAAATGATGTAGTGCTCATGTAGTCATTTTGTAAAGCAACATGAGGATAAATGTTAGTGCTTAGCCAACATATTTTTGTAGTAATTACTTGAGACAGGACAGAGATAGATAGTGATTATGATCAATGTACACAAATGTACAACTTGATGCACAGTTTTTGGAGGTGAAAAATCTAGTTTTCACCTTTGGACCAAAATTATATTTGGWGTTATATTGCAAGACATTTCATCACAAAATTTCTTAGTTGATCAGAACTCTGCAATAATCTCCACATGATAARCTGAGGCTGATTGGGTGGTCAAGAGTACTAGAAGATGGTTCAAACAGAACAKAAAGTATATTTAYATACAAAKAATAAAAGATCAGCATTTTGCWTTAAAGATGTATGTCTGACAGAGGACTTRAAAATATCAAATAAATCACTAAATAAGATGACTTGCCACAGGCTCTTARAAWTAAGTCTTATTCYTGRAAAGAGTACTTGTGAGATAGGTTAGAAGTATTATTWTATTTATCTCAGGAGTTTTRAACATGACATCAGGTCCACAGTCCAGATTGTAAAAGRCATAGTTTAGAGGTGATATGCAACATATGWRGCACAGATGTAACATTTCAGAGATGACACAAAAAGGGCACCTCAACAAATGARGCAKAATTCAAATCTAGAAGAGYTTAGACRAAGTCTGATCTCCAAGGCTGGCTGAAGAGGAAGGCATAAAATATGAATAAGTAGTATTAACAATGGTATAAACCTGAAGACGGACTGTGTATTGAGGAATCTGAATTGTCATTTTTTCCATAATGTGATATCAGAGMCATTTTCCTTTGTGGGGAACACATCTTTTACTAGAGGGACAAAAGAAATAAATGCCTATACAAAAGATGAACTGCAAAACTATTAAAAATAAATGAGCAAGGTGCAGTACAGGTTAAAAAATCAAAAGTATGGAAGTTGGACTAAAGCCTTCCTCTCTGTATGTTTATTTGAATGCCATACAATATCACYGTATCTCAAGAAWATGAAACCAAACCAAAACACACTTCCATGATAAAAAGCCCATCTAGTTTCACAAGGCTTGCATCCCTTTGTATTATTACYAAGCATGAAGCACCTAAAATATTTTGAGAACAGCCTGGCCTTACTGAAATCAGTGGGAAATTTGAAATTGTCTTCAGAGGAKCCAGGATGAAAGCCAGCAGTCCCACTGATTTCAGCAAGACTATTAATTGTCTGAGGCTATGCCCAAACATGAATCTTCCAAGAAGCAGGGCCTTGWACAACTCAGTTTTCTGTATTTACGAACTGAGAAAAATGTTTTAAATCTGGTTGCAACACTAGCAAGAGCTTCAAATGAACTTAAGTGCACTATTTCATTATGTTGAACCTCAGCTGTACACAGATTAAGTGAGAGGAGCATTCTGGATCATCAGGCGTCAGTCCCCTGCTGTTGAATAAGTTTAGATAAGTAAAGGCAAGAGCAGTGTCCTGCAGCAGAGCTGAGGAGCTGTGATTGCTCTAGCTCTGCATTAGGGAGCCTGAGCAGACAGGGAACTGTCTTTCAAGCCAAGATTCTGATTTCAAGACCTGCAGTTTTCAGTGTCCTCATTTTTATGGAACAGGAAAGAGGGGACASTTCTAGACTGAGAAAAGATCTCAAAGGTGTCTAGGATGTTTGCTTCTAGACATGGTATTTCCTTAAATGCTCAGGTCCTTTCCAGTTTACATGAGACAGCCTAATTCCTTCAGCTACACAGCTTCTGAAGTCAAAGGCACCATGRGGAGGTCCCAGAACCAACACATTGCAAGACACTCTTCAAAGATGGRAGAACCACATACCACTTTGCTTCCACATAAAAGACAAACAAACCCAAAAAACATAGGGGTTCAACTTCTACCTTATCTTAGTTACAAATRTTCTTTTTGTTCTTGTTTGTGTGTACRTTAAAAAAGAGAAAAATTTTTACATTCATATTTGCAACCTGTTCTAACATTGCCAAGATTTGTCTTTGTAAATTTTCTATCTGGTTCACACAAGAAAAATTAATTTCCTGTCAAATAAATTAAAACTGAAAACTAAGGAAGAAACAAACTGCAAAAGTTAGTAACACCTCAGTGGTACAGCTTTTGCCAGGTAAATGCATTCCAAGTGCAAAATGTAGTCAGATGACTCCCAAGTCATAGAAATATTTTTTTCCCTGTCTTTCCTAAATAGCCATTACTATCTAAAAAATTTTGATCTGCTCCTTTTTTGTTTTTAAATACATTTTGTTATTGCAGACACGGGAGATTGCACAAATCTGTTTGGGGAATGTTTTGGTGGTTTTTGGTTTTTTGGTGGGGTTTTTTTGTTGTTTTTGTTTTGKTTTTGTCTTTTTTTTYCCYRCAGTTTTGTGTTTTTTAGTTGCTTTGGCATGTTTTAAGTAAAATAATTAAATAAAAAATTATTCTTTTCCACTCTTATCTGTTTTGTTCCCTACTCCAAACTGTGAATAYTGGGCATGACATACACAGCTGCTTTTTCCAGTGCACAAGGAAAACATAAAATTGCCCTTGTACAAATAACACTTCCTTTTAAGGCTCTGTGTTAACTACAGCAATCTGATTTGCAGTCACCACTCTATAACTTGTCTAATCAACTCTCAAATGGATATTAGATCCAATTCACTGACTTGCTCTTTTCCCTTCCTATAATTTCTTCTACAGCTGATTTCTTAGTTCCATAACATTATCCACAGATATAAAACACATATTTAAAGCCATTAGGCTTTCAATTCTACCAGACAATACCAGYTGTACTGTAACTATTTAACTTGAGTCTTTTATGATCATATTCACTTCAACTGTATATTTTTTACATTATTTGTATTTCACAAAAATCCTGTCCTAAATAAAATAAGAGAAACATATAGCTAACCTTTTTTCAAAAACCCATGACAAAATTGAACACTGAGTGCATTGCTTTTCGTTTATCTCCCCCTTAAAGTATTCATAAAAAAAAGACACCTTTAAAACATATACATGTAAACTACTACATTTTAGAAATTGTCACATTAGTTTTAACAACAAAGAAAATAATACTGAAATAGTTAAGATTTTTCTACCATTGCCTAGTTTGATCTGTTAACTTCATATCCAACAATAATTATATTTAAATAAAAGCATAAAATGTAGTTCATAATGCACAATCAAGCCAACTTTTTCATATCATGTAAAAAAAATATTTAGAAAATATATTCTAATGTTGCTTACCACACTTCAATTTTTCTCCTGCCCTAAACTAGTGAAATAAGTTAAGATCACCATGGAAAAGTACCAAAGTCCTCTATTTGTAATTACTGCTTGGAAAAACAGATCAATTGAGATCAGATCTTTAACATTAAAAGTTCAGTTCTTTAATATAGATTTCTTGTAATTTTATTAGCACCATGTTCGATTTGGTTTAAAGGTGTTTGGGTTTTTTTACATAGAGGACATTTGAAGAACTGATTCTACTAAAAGAAAGTAATGAGAAAATCATATTGCAAATTAATTTTGCAGAATACTTTTGATAAATGAATCTCACCTTTATAGGGATTAACACCTGAGACATAATTTGGTTCCTAAGATATATTCAGCTATCCAGGGAACAGAAACTATCTTTCATTATTTATATCACTGATCAAAACAACAAAGATTCTACGCCTCACAAGAAAAAACACTGAAGAAGCTGTTTATTGACAACCTACGTACTAATGTCTAATCATTAAGAATTCTGAAAACAAAATTATTCTAGGGGGACTTTTAAATATATTTTCAGCTTGCTTACTAGAAAATATGCACAGTATGTCTAATACATTTTATAATGATTTTTTTTTTCTAGTTCTCATTAKGATGTCCAGGTAAATAAACTGGTATGTGCTCCACTATGCGAACTTACCATCACCCTGCCTGGAGACCTGCCTGGAGCATCATCTTCAATTTTTTCTTGAACTTTTCTCCTTACTGGGATTGAACTTTTCTCCTCCTAAGGGTAAGGAGCAGCAAAGACACGCTCCCTTATCTCAGCAAGAGCTGAGGACAGGCATAGCCAAGGCATCTTGAGCTTCATTGTATTCCTGCAGATAAACACCCATACGTGCTTTGGAAGAACTGAATCAAGGCTGTCTGCYAGTGGGCTGCATCAATGTTAGCCAAGCAATTCAACTAAAAAAAGTTTATGGCAAAGCAATATCATAAAAGGATGCTCAGGGTCTCCATTTTCAGAGTTCATCTCGAGTATTTACTTGATCAGACATAAAGCAAAGCAGTCCAGGATTACCAAATACACAAAAATCTTAATCTTCCAGAAAGCTGAGAGTMTTGCTGGAATTGCATGCTTGGGTTTACAGTCTTTGTGGGATAGCCAATTCTAACAGCTCCTAGAGACACACAGTGGCTGCATTAACTTTTCCTCCATTAAGTGGGTGTGTGCTGCTTTCTGTGCCAGCCTACCAGGSTCTCAGACATCCAGACTGAGGACTAAAACAAAGCCAGAGGTATTTTCTCTCCTTGACAATTTTACCATAGTACTTGGATTTCCATACAGTGAAAAAACAGTGTATAAACAGATAAACAAGAAAGGAATAAACACTGGATAGTTTAATGAAGCCCCTATAAAATGTTATTTTTATCTCACTTATAGAGAGAATATGTGCACTTTTTAAAGTGTGCACCTTCCTCCTAGTATTGTCAAGCATACAGGAAAAAACTAACCTGGGAATGATTTTTTGGAATTCCCCTAAGAATGAGAACTTCTTCATGAACTGTATTTTATATATATATATATATATATATATATATATATAATTATTTCTATGCATAAACATGCAGGTTTTTTTTCCACAGTAAAAATCTTGTGAAGGAAAGACAAGGATAAAGACACCCACTTTTCTCCAGGTCTGAAAAAAAAAAGAGATGACAGCACAGAGTTTATAGCATGTAAGACAAAGTGTTGTAAAATAAGTGAACTGTCCCTAAGCAAGCTGGAAGGGAACTGGAAACTGTAATTGCACTAACATGCTGTGTCATGTTGCTGTGCCTATTTTTTCTCTTCAACTAAAGTAATTTGTCTCTATGATACCTAAAAATGCACACTACATTTGTGTACAAGAAACTGACCTGAGAAAACTGTTAAGTTGCACAAGTACAGAAACATGCAGGAGAGTGGGTGGAGAGGAGAAAAAAGGGGAATCTGTKCACTTATACATAAGTTATTGGCGCATAAGTTAATGATAGGTACACAGACATCTTGTATTTTAAAAAATAATTAATATATTTTTTATATACAGGTAAAAAAAAAAGGTGCAAAAAGTTAACAGGTGCTACGTATCAGTTACGAACAAAAGTATTCACAGATGTCCAAAACTTATTGAAGCAATATACTTGAGCATTTGAAGTGTTTGTGTTTTCTTTGAAGTGCACCATTGAAAGTATGAAAATTACAAAATATTAAAATTTTTCAGCTGTTAGTACATGCTATGTTGGCAGTAACTCCAAGCACTGTTCTCAGAGCTCATGACTTATTTTAGTAGCCAAATGGATTTTTAAAAGCTCATAGAGTATCTAGCACAGGTACAAGCAGAAATTTGAGATACAGCACAGAAAAAGGTTTTGTCTATTAAGAAACAGAGACCTTTATGAAGAAGCTTAATTAGTTTGCATCCTRCAAAGAGTAACTAAATGATCTGGAAAATGAGAAATCTTTGAAAATATTTGTTCCATCCTTACCAGGTATTGGAACACAGGCTGAACTTAACAACAAAATCACTTACAAGCTTCATTATCACAACCCATAGGAGCATTCATTGTTGAAAATAAAAAAAAAATATTTTTTCAACATAATTTCCTGAAAAAAGATGTTCATTTAAAGGCACATTTAATGGAAAAAAAATGGATACAGTTAACTTTCTAGTTTTTCTGAATTTAAGCCTCCCCMGGCTTCTTTCTATCTGAAGGGGGTTTATAAGCCTATGTTGCTAAAGAAGGTTAACAAGCGAGATAGCCACCCACTTCCCTTTGAAATTCACTGAAAGTATATACAACTCCTTTCCTGCCTCTTGAAGGGATATTATTTTAAATAGATGTATGTAAACTTAGCATGGTACTTCTACATTATACAAGAATCTTTTGCACCAGGCAGTCTTATGTCACTTTTATTAATTAATATAAATCCATACTTTGATTCTGAGCCACAGCTGAGCAACTAGAATTCCATGCATTCCTACTGAATAATTTTGTTTAGCCTTCTACTATCAATAAAAAAAGACATTGTTTCCATAATGAAACCAAATGAAGCCATAATAAAGGATCCATGAAGTTCTTCTGTGATATTAGGCATTTGTTAGGGGAAGGTGAGCTTGGTATTGGTTTGGGGTTTTTTTAACACCTTAGGGCAAGATGATGTTAAACCAAATTAATTTTAAAAATGAGATATTAATATATTTTTTGAAAAAAATTTATATTTTTAATTTTCCATACACAAGAGGATTTTTGTAAATGGTTGATTCTATCTCATATCGAATTGAGGTCTAGCACACTAAAAGCTATGATTGTTGGTGAAATACTGTTCTTAACTGAAATCAAATGTAGTTTTCCCTTGACTATTTTTAACAAAAAAAAAAATTAAAATTTGCTTTTAAGACATTCTGAGGACAGTATTTTGGCCTTTATTAAAGATTATATCTAGCAAAATCACATATATTTTTGTATCTTGGCAAAGTTGATATTTGTTTATTTTAAATTCTACTGCATGRGTTCTGATATTTASAATGCCACCTAGCCAAGGWGKAACTTCCAAGGCCYGGATTATGCTGCACAGGACTATGATTGATATTCCTTTGTGGCACTCAGCTGCTCTCTAAAACTGGGGTGAGTGGAAGGGTCTCTCATTTCCCCGATTTCTAATTTCTCTGAGCATATGATCTGTTTATCCCTTTCTGACAGAGGGCACATTTTCTCCAGCTCACTTTTGCAGCACCTTKCTGCTTTGGCTTGTACCAGACGGTTTAGTTTGTGCAAAGGGATACCCCCTAGAATCCTAACTCTCACAGAAAACTATTTCCTCCTGAAAAATTACACCTGTATGCTGTGCACCTGTACACCAACTGGCTCCAAAATGTTGGTGTTTCCCCAAACTAAATAGAATTGTGATCCTATCATCCTTAAAGAAGGTCTTAATAAATATTAAGGAACCTTTATTTTTTAATTCAAAAATATCAGTAAAAGAATAAGAGGTAAGAGGCTGAGTGCTGGTTGATGAGGGTTGTCAACACTGGAAGCAGGCCAGATGATTTCCAGGACAAGTGTTACCTAACTTTCTGGGCAGTAACATAGGCAGGAACTACCACTCAGCATTGTCACTGATAAAGCCACTGTGTGCTCATGTGCATAGGATGTGATGAATATGGGGTATGGTGATCAATACAAGCAGAAAAGACACCACCTTTGGCTCTTCAAGACAACCAAATCCCATGCACAGAGCAAGCTCTGAGTGTGTACAACATGTTCTGGGCAAGGCACAGACTTCAGAGCTGTGGTGGCAGCAGGAACTTCCCTTTGGGAGTAATACAGTKTCAGGGGAATTTAGTTTCAAATTGTTACTAGCAAGGCTAAGTATTTCCTAAGCATTTAAGAATGCCCACTTTGAAGCACAAACCACTCCCCTTCATGTTGCACTCATTTATGACAGTTTCCAGAWTAATTTCAAGATTAAGCTGCCTGGTTGCAAGTAGACAACTTTAAATAKGTTTTCAAGTAGGGGAATAAATATTTGCCTGTGTTATGGCATCACTAATATGTTCTTTACCACTGTTACACCTAGCTGAACTTTGCAGGAAACATCTTATTCCTAACTGATCAGAAAAACATCTGGAAAAAGTTGCAACCATMATAAATATTGAAATGTAGGATTTTTAAGTCTCCAACTGAACCCTGATTATCTCTGAGGCAAAGGATAATTTTCAGACTCAAGGGTATTTTTCCTCTTATATAAAAAATTGCCCAAAATGAAGAAATTGAATTAAATTCAAAATTCTAGCTCAGTGAGAACACAGAAATCAAAGTTGGCTCATGATTAGAKCAATTTATTAGAACAGTATTTGATTAGTCATCCTTTGAAGTCTTGGGCAGCCTTATGGAAATTATGATGCAAAGAGTAATTTATAGAAAGCTGTATGATCCTGTGTTTCTGTTTAAATATTCATAAAATATTTGACACTACAGAAAAACAGACACTGGTTTCTGATACACTAACAGACTTGATAATTCAACAGTATCTTCTGACCTGAAATTTTAGAAAAGTGTGCTGATATAATATTTTGTGTGGAGTTTGTTTAGGGTTTGTTCTTGTTGGGGTTGGGCTTTTTTGCTTTTTGTTTTTTTCCAGAATGAAGACAGAAATCCAAGAAGATATTCATTTACTGCTGGTTATTGTAAGCTGGTTTTAACTTTACTGACTTTTTTTTTTTCCTTTTAAGCAAGACAAACTGTAGTTATTGCAACAAAAGCAGTATATTGAAAATAGAACAATAATTAAAGTTATTTATCTGTACCATAGACTACTGAATTTTTTATCACCTTTCAGGAACTATTTATCTCTAGCTGGAAAAAAATTCAATTAATTTCAYAAAACTTAAAGTGAATTCAAACCAAAACCTGCAGTGAATAGCAAAGCTATAATACTAATTTCTTATCACACAAGGTTCAGAAAACATGAAATGTGAAGRGTTTTTTTCCCTACAGGAAAATATTAACTTTTTCTACCTGTAACCTATGCATAAGAAATGCAAAAATACATTAATAAAGTACTTCACAAAAAGTAAGTTAATAAAACTCCAAACCATCCCATACAGTGTCCAGGTAGAATTYCTTTGATATGCTAACATCAAAGTAAAAACTAAAATCTGGAAGCACGTAATCCAAAACTCTGCTGCAGAAAGAAAGCAGTCCTAGAGCTGGACTAGCAGTGGGGGTTCCTATCTGTGTGCTTGCTCCTGTGACTCAAAAGTAGAGCTGGGTGCTTAAAGAACACATTTTATATCTRTTCTAGTCCTCTAGCATCAAGAAACTGTAGCATCAGAGCAGTGYTTACTATTTCCTCTTTCTCATCCCTGGAAACTCCAAAAACTTCTGTTCATGTTTAGTTTCAGGAGTTTGTTTCAGGGGAGGTTTTTGGCTTGGTGTTTTTTTGTTAAATTGGTATTAATCTGTGTTTAAAACTCGTTCTGATCCTTGTAATGAGATGTCACTAGTTACAATAATTTTTAATATTTGTGAGTGAGTAAGAAAGCAAATGGATGATGTAATGCCCTAATGAGAATGTTTGCTGTCATGGAGATTAATAGGGAAAATGGATTATTTCACCAACTCTTGCTGCATTGGATATGAAATCTGTAATGTGTGAATAAAATRATAATTACTGAAGATGGAGTGTATGACAAAGGGCGTATACATTTTTTTGTACTGTTCCTAAATAACACAAATTCTAATCACATAGTGCGTTAATTTTTTTTTTCAATTGAACACCAAAATAACAAAATAATAAGTAGTATAGTCATCTATGAGATTATGCCTTTAGTAGAATGAAACAAAAAAGCTAAATTAATACTATAAAATAGTTGCAGAACTTTATAGAGACAGTACAATCACTTTGTTACATGGCTTCCTTTACAARACAAAATAAATATTATAATTTTAATACCTGGTTTTAACAACTCTTTGTGCAAAGAGAAGGGAGGTTAGATCATACTTTGTTCATTTATGCCAGTGCATGCTTTGGTAGTCATCCTTTTGTACAGGTATTATATTTATTTCTGCAAAGATAAGTAATGGTCTTTAACTGGTTATTTTTTTCCACTAAACAAAAAAGGAGGCCACAAACAGGGGTACAGAATGGACCTTTAGGACAACCACCATAGCATAGATRTAGTAGTATGTTATGAAAATATTTTACAGAAGCTTTTTTAAAGTTCTTTCTATCTCTGGAGCTTGAGACAGAGCCTGAAAGAGCTTATAATTTAAAAAAATAAGGTATAGACACTATTTTCTTAGATATTCCTGAAATAGGGCAAATTTTGCACTTCTTTTCTCAGCTGAACGCAAGCTTGTTATCAGCACACAGCAATTACTCAAGAGCAGTTTAAACCATGGTCATGGGATGAAATGATGACCTACAGAAGTTATGCAAGTAGTCACATCAGCCACTTGCCCTAAAGCAGATGAGAATAAATCTGTCTCTTGCAAGTGGTGTCTCTTTTATCCTGTATTTTTCTTAATTACATTTTTTTTCCTCTTATTTTTCCCTGGCTGACACATTGACTTTAACAACCATATGCCTTTTCAAAAGCCCACAGCAACCTTTTAATTTTGCTTCTTCCTCATAGTACAGTCTTATTAGGGAGTTAGTTGCAAATGATCCTATTGAAGTCAACTTCAGGGAGGCTACTTAATTTATTTTTAGGATTGCGGGTTGTTTTTTTTTCCTTTAAAAAAATCCATGACACATTTCCTGACATACTATTTAAAGGGATATTAAGAATGAAGTAAGAACGTACTTGTAGAAAGATTAAATTTCCAACACCAGTTTAATGTGTGAGATTAAAGCTCTACAGACAACAGTTATTTGCTAGCAGTAAGTTAGGATACTATATACACAGTGAAGTGTGAGGATAATGGCAAAATTAATACCACTCTGTCACATAATGGAGAATAAAATGATCTCTAAGTTACACAGAGGACCAAATAGTATGGTAGTTGGTGACAGCCCCAGGACATTTTGATAACATATCTGACTAGAATTAGACATATTTCTTTTATTATCAAAATTGAACTACTTCATTAAGAAACAGGCTCTGAAAGACATAATTTATTTCCAGTTGCAGAGACAATGAAATACCTATTTCTCTGGAAACTTGAAAAGATTTCCTTGACACAGATCAGTGTTCTGTATAGCCAAATAACAGCTTTAAATTAATTAACTCAAAAATTTGTTCTATCATTGATCAGAACCTCTAGCTCTAAAAATATGAAGGGTATTTAAATGATAAATAATTTTCCAGTAAATATAGGAAAATAAAATTCAAACATCTTCCTTCCAAAAGGAGATACAAGAAATTTCACAACAAATTCTTCATTATTTGGCACTAGTTTCCTCTTTGTCTTTTTTTTTTTTTAATAAACAAAAGACTTCTCTTAAAACCTTGAGTTGAGATGAACTACAAGARTGATTCACACTCTGTCACGAGTTAAAATTTTGCTTGTTTTGGATATGAGTAAAGATCTTTCTTTATATTCTCCAATAGTCATCTGGGTTGTAGGCTTGCTTTTTTCTTTATTACTGAAATTTTGATCACAGTGAAAAATTAAACATTGGGAATTTATCCCATTTGAAGATTGATGGAACTCTATCTGCCTTGAATGACATACTGAATACCTGGAACTGTGAAAGTGGGAGCTATGAAGTGAAACAGCAAAGTTATTTGTGATTTATAAGCTCCCAAAGGCTTTACATCAAAACAACAGGAAAGGTTTTCATATGGTCTAGAATGAATTCTTCTTCTTAGCAAACACAAAAAGACCCCTAAGAGTGAAAGCTGATTTAAAGGATCTAATCTTCCTGCAGGTGAAAGCAGACCCCTATTGCTACTTCCTCTAAATGAGACCCTCAGTTTTATTCCTAGCACCAAGAATTTCCAGTCATCTGAAAGATTTATTGCCCTCCAACCTGAGTTTCCAGTAAACAGCTCTCTTCCTCAAAAGATGAGATCAGTGACCTTAAGCTTGTAAATGTGTAATATTCATAATTTTGAAACTTTAACTTTATGGAAAGTTACAGCAGACATAGCCTGTCATGAACTGAGCTATAATTACARCCGGTTTATGCAGCTACTCAAAAACCTCTTTTGGATGTAAAGTAGAAAAATTCACTCATGACCCATCTAGCCATCCAAATGCACTCATATATCCAACTCCATCCTTTCTTCCTTTTAGCATATATTGTGTGTATTGAACACAGGTAACAATGGAACACAAACAGGGCAATATTCCATGTCAGCGTAATGAGACAATGACAGTAAAGCAACACCACCCTCACTAAAACAAAGGTTTTGTAAAACAAATTGGGGGAAAGGCTCCTTCACTCTCCCTGCCCTGCTGTGTAACCCACAAAGGCCAGTCCCACCCTGACATACTGCAAGTTCATGCAGTACCCACCAACCCAGCTCCTATGGCTGCACTGCATTCCTGGGACAGCTTRAGGCCTGCCTTAGGCACCCTGAGGCATATTCATCCATCCTAGGCCATTCTTTAACCYCACTAATAGATAAGGACCTATTTTGGAAGGAAGACAGATAAGCACAACTACAAAATACATACATATAAGCATAAGGAATAAGGTATCTAAAGATGCATCTGTGCAAATAAACATATTCCTTTTCTAAAGCTTTCTTGAACTCTTTTCAGCTCCATTTCTCCTGAGTCATACTGAGGATGACTTCAAAATAATAGGTATGCAGTTGTAACATTTCATCATCTCCCCAGAAAGCTTTGGGTTATTTTCTTTGAGGTTTYGTTTTTGTTTGGTTAGTTTATGAGGATTTTTTTGTTTGTTTTGTTGGGGTTTTTTGTGGTCTTGTTGTTTTCTTTTTTTTTCCTTCTGTAGTCATCTTAACTTTGAAAAGACCGTTCACATGGTGCTACTGGAACTTGGGAGAAGTCACAGTAAGTTACTTAACCTGGCAGCTTGATGTTGAATTCTCAGTATGAAAGCTGATTTGAGAGAGATTTCAGGGAAAGCCTGAGGCTGTGTTACCTCCCCAGGGTGCTGAGAAGCCAAGGCTGCTTGGAACATTTGAGCAGAGTCCTGGCACTCAGAAAGGAGGTCATCTCCACAATTTGAAGACTGGCAGTAACCAGGTTTCAGTTATGGCATATCTCAGTGCAAATATTTGATACAGATAAAATATCTCTGTGTCACTACTTTTATTTTTTCACTGGTAGGAATAGTGCATTTTTTTTTCCTTGCCTGAAGATTTTGGCCAAGTTTKGCATTATGTCGTAACTAAGAGAACTGAACTCTGCTTTAAAGAAATCTCACTTGCTGAAAATTTAAAGCAGCTCATTCACAGAGCAGCCTCTAGGGCTGCATCATCTGCTCCAGTGTGATGGGAACATTTATTTCATCTTACTGTGTTTCAATTAGATATTGGAATGACTGAAATCTATGAAAAGAAAAGGTCAAGATATTTTTCTCTCTGTTTCTATAAGCAGGACACTTACATAAATTTCTACAGCCCTACTTGAATTATAGAGATATATAGTAGGCAAAGATGACCAAAAAAATTTGGTKTCATAGAAGACCTCACTTTATCTTTCTAATTTTTTTTTCCCCTCTTACCCAGAAATGAGAGACAAATCTGCTTATATAAATTTTCAAAATATATAATTCTGGAATTTTCTAAAATTTTTCTAGAGGAAACCAAACCTTCAAAAAAAGCCTACTTTCTTAATATGACCCAAACAGACAAATACCCTCCAAATTACCATTAAATAGATATTTCTTCACCCAGGAATGTTTCAGAAAACTGCATGTAGCATAAATAAATGATCACATTGCTACTTTCAGTAAGAAACTTGTCAATGTAATGGTTTAAATARCAGACATATTAGAGGCTTTCTGTCAAGATAATGGGAAGGGTGAAGTCTGTTGACTATTTCACCCTTGCCCACAGAAATATGTGACCAAAGGCATTTCAGTACAGGTGCTCAGAGCAGCATCAAACCCCCTTGCAGATAAAACATCCTGAAAACCAGGATTAAGCACTTCTGATGTTTTGAAAACATAACCACTTTTATATTGTTGCTGAGTGATTGAAACAGACAACTGATGCAAATTCGTTATCATGATGTTTCACAGACTTCTGATATTACTTTACTGCAGTAACAACTGTTAATTAAATTCACTCAACTAGAACATATTCTAGTAATCACTGACTTAATTTACTGAGAATTTCACATTTAAATTATTAAAGATGAAAGGTACAAAAGAGAACCATTTATCAAACCTGCTACACTTTTCATGGTATAACTTCTATCGATTTCTTATAAAGAAGCAATCTAAATCAACATGTCCACCATGACATGATTATGTTTCTTTTCCAATGTCAGAGCTATTATTCATGCCAAAGATGATCCTACTAACTCTTCTTCTTGGTGTCATAAATAAATGTAGTCATTTGTCAATAGTCTCATCCTCCCCAAGAACATCTTTTATGTGAAGGGTTTTATTTTGTTTTTCCTTCTCCCACTTGTGAAGATGTCACATTTTCACATGTATATGTTATTTCCTTATTCTTCCTATATATGAAAAGTCTTAATACTCAGGATTCTAAGTTATCTTTGTTCACATTATATTCTGCCACTTGGAGTCAATAGGACCTATAAAGCTCAAATACATCGTATTAACTGTCTATTGCAGCATCACAATCAGGACAGGAAAAAATTATAATTTCCACTGGTTCTGRGTAAAATCTAAAGGAAACTTAGTTTAACATTGCTGACAGCACAATGTCCTGTATAGTGACATGGCTACATAGTGTTACTGATGTCACATACCCTGCATGTCAGTGACCATTTTATGAAAGTATTTGGAAGATGTTGGACTAAGGTTCTAGAGAGGGAAAAAACCCAAACCATAGTCCCAGTAATTTATCCAGAACAATCCTGATGAAACAAGAGACACCTCCAAGTATCTGTCAGCTCCCAGACGTCTGCCTTGAGAGCAGACACATCACAGCCCAAGGAAAGTAGCACAGCCAGTTTTCCTAAACTCAGGCTTATACAATAAGAAAAAAGCAAACTGTGGATTGTTAAACATGACAGCGACAGCCACCTATGGACTATCRACATTTCAAATTACACAAGCATTTATGTTGATGACCAGAAGAAATYAGGAGGCTCTTAAAATCTGTTCCAGGTATTTGTCTTTGATTTGCTCAACCATATAGCTAATCTGTGTAGCAGCTAGCCTAATAAATCAAAGAATTCTATAAGACCAGTTTTAAAGAATAATAGAATGGCTGCATAGCTTATTAATGCTACAATAAAATGTTTATCATGGCAAGGGGCTACTCTTAAAACCACATTATGGCAGTGTCGTCAGAATCAGGAGCTCAAGCAGTGCAGCACTGCAGTGAAGATAAAATCCAAGGTTTTCTTAGAAACAGTATCTTTTCTATTTCAGCTCTGCATAAAGAGCTGTAGGAAAACACTATTGCTACCTCTTTGCCTGCTTCCTTTGTATTGAACAAAGTAGATAATGCACATCTGATGAGTATTTCATTCTCTCTGCTTCAGATCAGGCAGAGCACAGTGAGTTTCCCTGAGACTGATTAGGGTTCGTACAGAGCATCATAGAGAGCAAAGTGTAAGCAATTACTTTGCTCTATAAAAATGCAACTACCTTTAACACATATAATCAGTAGAGATGGGAAAAAAAAYCCTGGATACTGCTAACACTTTGTGGCTGTGCCTCTGCAGTCATTGTTACAGTTATGCCAATATGGGGATTCAATTCTGCAAATACATTTTGCTGTCTGTCATGGATTTTATCATACATCAAAAATAAATTACTATGAAAAGAGCCTAGTATAACTAAATGTCAAGTTTTCTGAGAGCTATTGATTGCCTTCTCTCATTAACTGCTACTGAAAACTGTTCAATAAATTATATGAAAATACTAAAGGAGATCATTGCTTTTAATAATCAAGTTTCTGTGCTGCTTATCTGTGGAAATGACTAAAGAATACATTAAACATAAATAATAGAGCAAAGTCTCTAAGTCATGAACAGACCATATTCCTATTTTGTCTRAAGATGTCTTATTCCCCTAGCATTTAAGTGAAGCAGTGTGTCCATATGTCACAGGTTGTGTTCAATGACAGCAATGCTCTGGGGTTCAGGCAAGTAGCTTGTWGTGAGGAATATAATTCCTGTGGCATACTCTGCTAACATACTTATTCTAAACCCTTTTGGAAGAGAACCTTAATATGACTTCTAATTGCCAGAATTACTTCCAGATTCAATAACATTTGACAATGGGGGCCAGAAAGGGGAGGGGAGGGAAAGCAAGAGGGTGACAAAAGGATAAAAAGGACATGGCGTTAATCCKACTGAAAGGAAACATGGAATACCATTTACTGGGTCTTCAGGATGACAAGAATAATTCTAGATCAGCAGAAATCCCTWACAATAGAAGCCCAGGATGCTAACAGAGCTCTCTGAGTATAAAAGCACARCCCAAGGACGTTAGTTACTGGTGATTAAAGGAATGTAGTCTTCGCAGCTGTGTGAAAGTTGATTTRCAGGCTATAAATGACAAGAACATATCCAATAAATTTGAAATGGTGAGGTACAAAGACAATACAAAAGTGCTAACAAGAAAACATGCAAGAGACTCACAGTCTTATGACAATGAGAACCAAGAAAGAATTATTTCAGCATTATTCTCTGAAGTTGAGGATGCAACCCCTGACCAGTGCCAATACTTCAACATCCAGATGGAGCCATCGCCTCTTCAGTAAAAGAAGAATGCTATTTTTTAATTTCTTTCTTCCTATATTTTATAATATGATTTCTGAAATTGCTGAATTTCAAAGAGCAACCTCTACATGCKCCACATATCTAACAGAAGGCAACAGATAACACACCATCAATTTATAGTAAAGGCAAATCAACAACAAACATGCTACAAGAAAAGACTTGRGATGATGGCAGGGGAAGAAATTTGTGGACAGTGGTCAACGGGGATTAAAGCATGGTTATATTGCAGGAAAAAGTGATCAGGGAGTAAAATGCATTGGGCAACTGAGAGGACAAAATCTTCTGTTGCACTTAAAAAAAACCCAAACCGAATAAAACACACAGCCTCAACAGAGGTACTTGGTTTGAGTTTTCAATCATTTAAGTGATGCCCTTTCTTTCTTACCCCTACACCTGGAACCTGAGTGAAAATATAAGACAGTTCTGGGGAAGGAAATAATTTTATGTGGTCGGTGATGCAGAATCCAAGTTCTGAATTCTGTTATGCCAATTACAGTGTTACCCAAATCAATGCAAAAAAAAAGCAAATATTGTATTAATATACTGTTTGATCAGTAGAATGTCTTAAAATTACAAATTTTGACTCTTTTTAAATTAAGTGTATTTCTTGTTAAACTGCACTGCATTTTTGATAATTAAGCATTAACATTTCCTGGGCTCTTCACACAAGAAAACAAACCCTATATATCAGCTAAACCCCAAGCAGTCTGATTATCTCCTATCTCTAATTTTTTAAAACCATGTTAKCATGATCATAGCCTCACAAATTAGGTCTGTACCATCAGATTTSCCTTCTGAATTTTAAGTATTATCACCAAAAAAGGAATAGTCTATTTACACAGAGATTGGGCAAAACCTATGCTACATATATGCAAACATTATTTTATATTTTGTATTAGATTCTTAAAATTAAATTATTTTGACCCAGTATTGATGCTTATTTTTTAATCTGATACCATTTGAAAGCATTTTYCCATCTTCCTGCTATAAGCAATTTTAATGTTTCCTAATTTCAGTGCCTCTTGAATTCATGGTTGGTTAAAAAATTACTTTACTTGTTTTCTTCTTCTCTAAAGAAAAGAAATGGCCCAAAAATATTACAGTATCTGAATATGAAGAACTTTTGTTGAAGGAAAAAAGCTTACTTCACAGTTTGCATTCTTTARCCACTTATTTTTCACYGACTTTTTGTCAGAACTGATAATAAATAACAGAATTAATAAGATACCTATGGACATTGGTGTTATTTCATAATAACCAAAGTGACTACTATAACATGAAAAGCAACTAATAAAGTGTCACTTAAAGAAGACAAATATAAGCCAAAGGCTAAGCCTAGGAACAGTATACTAGTAATGCAATAATATATTGTTCCCATCAGGCTTCGTTACAGTTCCTGGACTTATTTAATTCTATTCATGCCTAGCACAGCTCTCAGAAAGAGCTATTAGAATATATCATCTAGCTTGTCACAAAAAGAAATACAAGTCATCCATTTCAATCTAAAAGTAAACTGGAAAAAAAAAAAAAAACCCAAACCTAAATCACCTTTACCTACTATTTCAATGTGTTCATTCTTTGTTATTGGTAAAGTTTCTGTGACATCCATAAAATGATAATGTATAGCAAAACTAAGGTCTTGGAATTACCATAATGCCTGCTGAGACATGAGCTATGATTTCTGCCCCAAATACAAGGTGAAAGAATGAAAGAATGCAAACTCAGGAAAACAAAATAAAGTTTGAAAACACGAAATCATTTCTACATTTTAAACATRTAAAACATATATCTGCATTGCTTCCTTTTCTTTTTTGGGCTCTCAACATGTGAGAACTTTAAAATGCCTCAGCAAAGAAGGACATCTGAGCTATTGTTAAGACAGGAGAAGGGAAAGGGTTTCAGTGGCTGTCACTATWGGGAATTTCAATTTCATTGGTTTCTTGAGTTTGTTTGGTTTGTTTTCTGTGCACTCTGCCCCCACATCCCTCARAAGAAAATAT
The DNA here is from genome assembly GCA_902810485.1 of Alauda arvensis. Taxonomy (NCBI): domain Eukaryota; kingdom Metazoa; phylum Chordata; class Aves; order Passeriformes; family Alaudidae; genus Alauda; species Alauda arvensis. The sequence continues at coordinate 1,603,360 of CADDXX010000140.1, forward strand.
CAGGCAGAGCACAGTGAGTTTCTGTGTTCTGGTTTAGTGCAAAATGCTGTGCRACAAACTCCAGTTAGAACATAATCTTCAAAAACAAAATGAACAGGCGTAAGTTTCATGTCCCATATTAAAGAATAYAATAAAAATATGATGACACTCTTCTCTCCCTTTTTTCAATGTTCTTTTACTCAACTGATTACATGTATCTGAAGTGAAATGGAGGGAAAAAAACACAGGAATATATATTTTTTAAAATAAAAGCTAGAGAAAAAGGAGCCATGTATAAGATATTTTTCCCCTTATAAATTAAAGAAAAAAAACTAAAAAGGTAGTATTGTATGTTTTCAACAAAGCTAGCATTTAAAGTGCCTTTGTGTATGGCAAATTATGATTCCGGGATCATAGCTGTGACACTTTTTGCAAATTTATAAATAAAAAAATATATTACCACATTCAAATTTGAACACAACCTTAATTTAATTTTGTTGATTGCATCTGCCATCAGTCTTAAACATGGTTAGCAGAAAACAGACAAATTCCAAAACCAGAATTTTACTGACAACATAGCATACTAAAGACTGATTYGGTCAGGTTTCATTGCAGCTAAGAATTTGAGAAACACAACCAGGCATTTAGCTACAACATTCTGTTGCATGATACACCACTGAGCACTAAGACCTCTTTCTAATTTATATGTATAAGGAATTCACAATCTAAATTCACTGATCACTGGTGTTCTCTAGTGTAGTAATCAGAGAAAAAAATGGAAGGTTGATTTATTTTTTTAATCTACTTACAYCCTTCTCATGACTTTCTTATTTTCAAAAAAAAGTACTTCATTATCAATTTTTCAAAGTGACAAAGTTTTAATCAATTGTAATAAAGTTCTTCATTACAGATTAATTTTCAATATGCAAGTCTTTGTAAACCTATCAATATATTTTAAAATTCATCAGAAGTAATTTATTCTAAATCACTTCAGAAAAATCAAGTATAAGAACACTTAAATGAGAACTATCCACAAATACATTATAATCTTCTTAAATAGTCGGCAGATTAGTGCTGCAAAATAGTCACTTAGGAGGGATTCAGCTGATTAAAAGATAACTATACCAGAGTGAAGAAGCCTAAACCTCACTTTCAGAGGAAATTCTGTCACTGATCTTACTCGAATGGGATGTATTGCTTCTTGCTCCTACAACTGCTTATAGAGGTTTATGTGACAAGCCTAATCTAGGTACCTGARTTTCACATGCACAAGCTTAGGTGAAAAGAGATATATGACTAGAATTCATTTATTCATTTTAGTCAGAGGACACCTAAAAAATGCAAAAAAAAAGACAAAAAAAGACTTCAGCTAGGTGTCTCATCTAGGCAACTCATCCAGATTCTCTATAAAACTCTTCTCTTGATAACATGGAATCAAARCCTTAAGCAGACTGAAAGTATTTGCTCATGGGTACTTCAGAAATAGAAAACTTCTAGAGTAATCTAATTGGAACTCACCACTTTTCAATTATGCTAAATAATTGCCTGTGTTTTCAACTCTGGAACTACAAGCCCCTTAAGCCTTTTTTAAATTTTACCCTTACTTTTTGAAGTCAAAKATATTTTTCTGTATTTTGTGTTTTATATTCACTCTGTTTTGATAGTTAACAGCCATACTATAGCTGCAGTGTTTTTTTTCCTGAATCACATCAGCAAGCAAAGCCCCAGAAGTACTAAGAAATTTCAACCATAAGAAGAAATCCTGAAGGAGCAGTTTCAGTATCTGCRAGGGAGCAACAACATTTTTGAAGTATGAGGCCTCAGAAATCTCTCCTGTTTCCTGAATACAGTCCATTTAGTATTTGAAGGCATCAGTCATGATGTTTTCATTTATTTCACTTTTTATATTCCCTCTGCCTTGYGCTCTGCAAATAGCAGTTTCCAGTAAAAATAACAGGTGTACAAAAGAGTAAAGTTTTCTGCTGTCGATTATTCTCTAGTTACAGGGATTTAATTTTTTTCTCTRGGAAATGTAGCATTTTTGTTTACCATCTGGGTAAAATGAAGAGTAAGAACATCCTGATTTCAGCTTGGATTCAACCAAATCATARAACTTGTTTACACCAAGTATTTCCAGTATTTCACTTATTCTTTTATATGTATGTCTCTCCTTTCACCCACAGCTGAAAAAACATTTCTGTCCATAGAAGACAAGCTTTACTGGGGTAAAACTGAAAATACCTCTAGGCCAAAACTGTTTCACCTTTGCCCACCAGTTTTCATTTATCTGAGAATGTATTCCAGACTACTTGAGATGTTTTTCCTTCATCCATATAGTAAATTGCAATAACTGGGACCACAGGCTGGATATTCACCCCTTCACTGCCAAATATGCAGCAGCTTTGACAGGACAAGATCAACAAATCTATGTGATCAGTATGTATCTCACTTGCCTGGCACAAAATAAGTTAYAGGTATTCTCAGCAGATTTCTAGGTAGCTTCCTTTCTTGTCTCATGAAGTACCAAATTTTGTTTCAACACAGACAGCAAGAGAAAAATAAATTATGATGYCCCACATATTTGTTAAAATTGGGGCCAAGTGTCTTTCAGCCACATTCCTTCACATGCATTAAGGTGATCTGTAGGCAGAGACAGCTAACAGACTAGTGCATCACCAACGGMTTTGGATGGAATTTTTAGGTTCAGAGTTTTTACTTTACTAACTGTAGCCTGAAGCAATAATGAACAATTTTCAAAAAGTGCAGTSAAAGTACAAATATCACCAGAATCAATAGCCTGGGGTTTTTATTACTGTACTATCACTAGTTATTGTCATTATGAAAATAACTTTGTTTTAACATTATCTAAAAACAAGTTAATGACTTAAAATCACCCAAAAAAATCAAACAGAATATATAAACTTAAAAAAAAAACCCAAACACAAAAACCCTCAACAACAAAAAATCCACCCCAACATCTGTTTTTTCCCTAAAAAAGGACAAATAATAAAAACAAGAAATCCCACCAAAAATGTTCAGACCTCCAGCTGAAATGTCATAATCATATGAGACATTGAAACCTCTAGCAGAACCAGTCTCTGGTTCTGAGACATAAACAGGAAAAGCCTAGGAAAATTAGTTCCTTACATACTAAATATTTGCTAGAATATATTTTGCTTTATTTCCTTATTTCTCCATTTATCTTTATATTTGATGCTGAGACTTCAAGAACTCCACAATAATCCTTTTTTTTTTTCTAATGGAATTCCAGAGACAAAAACCTTTTATTATTCTGTTAGTAACTCTGCCCTGTGCTGCACCACTGCACTTCAATACTGACAAAAAGCAGTCTTGTCTAGAGATAAGAGTAACTGGGTCTGCATCCTAAGTGAAGAAAAATTGGTGGTCATTCCAAAATATTTATTTATATTATCAACTATGCAGATCTCAACTAGAAACTATATTTCCTTGAAATATATGTCCTTTTGCAGAAATTATTAAAAKAAATTGTTTAATTTTTCTCTGGTTRAGATATTTGGAAAGTAAACACTGATAACTTMCATTTTCAGTAATACAATGAAATTCTTTTTTGGTGATTCAAGGTATGTTGAAGTTGTTATTCATTGTTTAGAATAATCTTCACAATGAATTATACCACTCCTATCCCCACTTGAATAAATACTTGTTTTGTTGCAATGCCAACTTCAGAAATCAGATTTATACAAAACAAAATATTCAAGGTAATAAGCAAACAAAGAAAGACCAGTAGTTCTCATGCAAACAAAACTTGGCTATGAGAACAATTTATTGACTGCACTCTTTGTGTGGGRAAAAAAGAGTGATGATTGTTAACCTGAGCAAGGCTAATATTCAACACAGATGTAAACTAATCTTTGGCAAATTCCTTACAGACCTAAGATTTAAACCCACTGATCTGACTGTAACCATTAACAAAAAATCACCACTTCAATTTAAGGACAAGTGCTCCACAAGAACTTGCTCCAAATTCAATTAAATTCAAAATTACAGTAATAAAGATAGGTGAAAAGAAACATAAACAACAAGCTGATGGAATAAAGTTGTTATGAAACTAAATCAGGAAGATTGCAGGGGTTAAAGTGCTACAGTTATTGTATARGTTAAGAAAGTGAAATTCTGAGTATTTTAAAATACAAGAACCMTTTGAATGGTTGACTGAAAGCAGTTTCTGGTATCTCCTTTATTCTTCCCTTCCCTGTGTTAACACAAAAGGGAACCATCTCCCAGATTCTTTACTAAAATAGAACTAACCTCTCCAGGTGATGAAAACACACTGCTTTACTTTCCAGACTACACTGCTGCAGCACCAGTATGGGTAGCTCTGTACTAGGTTCCTCTGTTCCAGATATGTCTCCTTTGGCCATTTATTATTTAAATAGCTATGAAATTTAGGTGAAATAAAATCACTTCATTTAAATGGCAAAAGTGGGAAGCTGTGATACAACTTTAAGCTATTATTTTGTCTCACAATGACTTTCAAASAGCAAATTAGTTATCTGYAGTTTTTCAGTACCTRGTGATTTACAGCAAATTAGTTTTTCCCATGCTTTTCCCATTTCCTCMCAGATTTCTTTCTGCAGTTGGAAGTCAGACTAATCTCTTACAATAATTTCTTTACTTTTCCTTAATAGYTGATAGATGTCCATATTAAAAACTGAACTGGATCCTTGATCCCAGTAATTCTTCTTATTTTTGACATTATTAGAACAGATTATAAACTCCAGTGGCCTAGAGCTGGGAGGAAGAGAGCCTTCAAGATTTGGTGGCTAGTAGATAGGTGCAGATACGTAGGAAATGACACATTTACTTCATTCATAAAGGCTGCAGTGAGGGGGGCTGGCATTTTTGGGGAACAGGGAGGAGAGGCAGTAGCTATRGTAGCCCCTCTGAGGGCTGATGGTGGAGGAGACCGTGCGCAAATCAGGCTTAGGGAGAAAGCCAAAGTTCCCATAGCTACTGAGTACATCTGTATTTATGGTCCTGGAGTCACATAAATTYAGTTACTTGTTTTCACTACTATAGAAAGCACACAGAATTAATTTATAAAGAGCTTTCAACACTCTACGTGATTATGTTTCAAAATACCAAGTTTTACAACAAATGTTAAAAAATATTTCAGATTTTGTCAACCTTCTATACAATCTTCTTTTCAAGGAAGTATTGATGATGAAATTGAAAGCTTAAGAAAAATTAAAAGCATTTCTATTAGAGCATGAAGTCCAAAATTCAATTTTTTTATCTTTAAAATGAAAACTTAACATTTTTACAGTTGTTTTTTCCATTCTTAACAATACAATCCCCACAAAACTCACCAATTAGAGCTATCATCACTTAGTTAGACAAAGAAATTAGTAATATCAAGAAATCCCATTACCTTCAACTCTCTTCAGAAACCAAAATTTAAAAAATTAAAAAAAAATCTTGTTATAGAACAATTAAAACCTCTAACGTCAAAACTTCTTTAATATTTTTTAGTGAAACACTTAATATTTAATAGCTTCTGGAAAGGTGAATTTAATTAACATGATTTTGAAGTTACTAATGAACACTTCACACATCCCAAATGGCAGTTTCAGTTATCATTCAAGTGTGTCTATCTAATTTATCAGAATGGAAGCAGTCCATTATGTATAGTAAAAAATGTAGAGCTCATAAAAAAAAAAGTGAAGAAAGTCTTTTACACTGTACTGGATCCTAAGAGAGCCTATGGCTTTGAATTTTTCATTTTATTTCACTTACTGGAAAGTATAAACCAATACTTTCCAGAGATGTCAATCTATTCACACARGTCCCTCATGAAAAATACTCATTTATTTTATAACTCATGGCTGAAAAGATGATTGCTGAGGTTGAAAGCTATTGGTATATCAGTGAAGTCTGCTAAATGATCTGTATAGAAGATATGAAGTTGTCACATGCTTTGCTTTATGAAGGTCTTTCTAGTTTTGAAAATTTCTATTTTTGGATCTTTTCATAGCAGCAACAGACCAGCTCACACTGTTTKTGGGAGCCCTGTGTCTTTTATACCACCACCAATAATTTCATCCCAGCTTCTATCAGGCTGCAAGAAGCATCCTGAGGGAAGAAAACAGTTGTTATTACCTGATTTTTCAAAGTTATTCTTGAACACTAAGATTTATTAAAGTCTGTGCATCAATGCAGTCCAGTTTGAGACTGCTAAATCACTGAAGGTGCACAAAATTCCTGAATCTCTGTGTTTGCACATTAGACAGAAATGAGAAATCCTAATTGTTTCAGGTAGCAGGTATCTGTCTCCAGCAYGACCCCCTATTCTGACTTTTTTTTTTGGTTGGTTGGTTTTCTTTTTCAGTTCGGGTTTGCTTTTTGACCACTGTCTTTGCCAGATAGATTGTTTTTAATCACTCCTTAGTAAAAGTATGCCTTCTTCATGAAAGCTCTGCCACAAATMCAAAAGCCAAGTTCCCTCTTATTTTTCCATTGTCAGTTTCTTAAATACTTATTTGTGAAAGAGAATAAAAGTATACAAAGGGTGTGAAAAGGTCAATTTGAACCCCATACTGATATTTTCCTTCTTAGTCTGTGAAATTTTGTTTCTCGCCTTGATTTTTCAAGAAATTATGTAAAAATAATTTCACTACATAGTTCTGTTTTTGTAGCTTTACCTGAAGAAGTAATTCAGAATCATATATTACTGATTATGTGAAATGTCTGCACAACAGACTGGAGAGCAGAATTATGTGAAGGACTATTCTCCACTCCCATATTGTTCTAAAGGATTGCATCAATAGGTTTTATTGCTAAAATAATATTCTATCATCTTTATTAGGAAGTTTATTCCAGTATTTTTCTTGGTTTTAAAGGAAGTATCTCAATACAATGATATAAAAAAGAGCATAAGAATACCAATATATTTTTTCCAATGGACATTAATATCAGCAATTGTATTGATAAAAACCATATTTGTATACTGCCATTCTCAAATTCATGCAGTAGAGCAAGRGGTAGTTTTAATTAATTCACCATTTAAAGGCTGCAGAAAATTTGTCTGTGTAGGACTAGGAAATAAAAACTAAGCTGAGAACCAGAGAGAATTAACTCTTGAATGTTCATCCATTTTCTCTRATTTTGAAACTAAAATAATTTCATAGGATACAAAAATTTGATTAGATTACCTAAAAAACATGCTGAGTGCTTCTATGATCTTATCYACCTGCTTTTGCTACATTCTACTTTTTTCTTGTAAAATGCTAGCTTTGTACAGGTTGTCAGCAAACCTGTAGATACACTACTTCCACAAGAAACAAATCAAACAAACAAACCAAAATATCCCCTCCTGCCCCCTCAAAAAACCCTAAACCAAACCAGAAAAAAAAAAAAATCAAACCAGCAACCATACACAAAAATCATTACCCCAACAAGAAAAAAACTCCCAAACCAAGTAAATTTTTTTTCACTGAAGTTACAAAATTCACCTCTATGGAATTTATAGTGCTTGAAAGGCCTTGTTATGATRTAGTATACATCTAGATGATATAGTTGTTGTGCTTCATTCATTAAGAAGAATAGAGCTATATGACAGACTTCACACTGTTAAACTGAGGCAGACAATTTACCTCAATAYCACATAACCTTCACTGAAAATAAAAAGATCTTTAAAAATCAGGATATAGCTTATTCTCTCTTCACAAAGCGTATTTTATTATATTTTATTGTTACTCAGTATTTTTTTCCTACACAAGCAATTGAAAGGTTTACATCATAAATTTTTATGATTACATGGAGAAGTAGTTAATAGTCCAAGAAGGTAATAATTTTATCAATTGTAGGAAAATGAATGGCAAATAGATTACTGGTGCTGCTGGTTTTTCGATAAACCCTCCAATAACATTAATCATTCTAAAGGACTTTTATTCAAATGCTTATGTTCAGAATTTCTATTCCATATAGAGCATTCATTTCTCAATGCCAAATCCTGCAGTCTGTTTACTGCTATTGGACACTTTCCATTTCTTACCTCTATAATTTTTGGGCAGTTGGTCTTATTGCTGGGGAACTTAGAAGAAATACCAGGGGAATTCAATCAACCAAGACAGAAATTTCCATGATACAGATAATATATAGAAACTTACTTAAAGGTACACTCCTAATATCTGGTGATGAAAAGCCTTCTTTGTGAAAGTTTGCTATGTCATGTGTTCATTTTTTTTTTTTTTTGTGACTTTCTGGATGAAGATGTTACAAATCTGTTCTGCCATGATAACATTCAAACACCACTTCTGTGACATCCTGTGTGTAGCCACAAACATGTACCACACTTTCAAGGGGCCCACAACAGTATCATGACTAAAAGGAAAGTCAGCCATGACACGTGCTAACGTTTCTTTTGAGATATTTTGATGCCACATTTAGCTTCCTGATAACAAGTGGAAGCATATTTTAACATCTCTATTTGAAAAAAATTGTATCCTCTATTTTTATAGTGGTAATAATTGTTGTGTCCTTTTAGCCATATGTGACACGAACCAGACAACCTCACACTCCTGTGATTTGTATGATAGAGAGATATTGCAGCTTAAAGAAAAACAATTGGGCAGCAGTGACTGACAAAGGGTAATTACTTAAATAGGTGGAAAAAAGAGAAAACAACCTTATTTATTAAGTCTTTAAAGCTTGATTCAGGCATGTAAATACATTTTTTTTAGTCAAAGGACATAAGCCTATTTCTTTCATCAATAGAGCCAWATACTTATATCAAGAAATAGCAGAATTTCCTAACAAAGAAATATGAAGAAACAAAGTTTTTTTTTCTCTGTATAATTTGTTGCTAATCCTTTTAGCAACAACCAAAAGCCTCACTTTTACCAGGTCTTTATTCCATTTCTGTCCTTTGTCTTCAGAACACTTCTATACTGAGTTCATATTTTTGCTCTCTAAATATTAATCCTTTTGTTTTCTCATACACMAAAAAATTAAAATGTAAGTTTGTTTGTCTCCTTTCTCTTTACTCCATACTCAAATGTGTCTTTGAACTCTGCTTACTGATCCTAAGGTTATGTTACTCATACTAATGCAYCACATGTGAGTTTACCAACAATTATATCTGTATATACATTTGAACAAATACTTCTCCTCTCTTGCTTCCCTCCATCCCAGCCTTCTCTTTTCTGCTCCTGCTTCAGTATCTGTTGCCTTTACTGCCTGCATTATCTCATAGTTTATCAAAACAGGGAAGTGTCATTCCTGTATTTTTCTGAGATGGAAATAGCAGAGTGTGGTGATATGTTTGATTGCAATCAGATTCATTACAACTCCATACTATTACTACCAAGCCCCATGTTTCTTCTCCTTCTGCAAAAAAAATGAAACAGCACAAAATCTTCATCTGCTCTCTTCCTCCTCATCCCCCCACAAGAGCTGCAGTTGAAATGCCTGTGTGACCCTCCCTTCCAGCCCTCAGCTCTCGCTAYTGCAAGGTCTAGTTTTGAGGGAATATAGCTATGCAACGTTTTTCATGTTGTCAAACCTAGGCTAAGCTGTGACAAAATACACAGACTAGTAAAGCTATGTAAGAAAAACAAAATTGTTGGTAAAGCTAAGCTCAGACATTAAAGAGGAAAATATAAATATGAGAAGGCATACAATTCATCCAAGGATGACTAGAGAACCAACCCTTCTGCACATGACCAATGAAATCTTAGGCAGCAAAGACACTTGTAGTATAACAGGAATGACAAACATATTAATGTTTAAGCAGTAGCTAACTTTGTCTCATCAGCTGTGCACATTTGCCAAAAACCAAGTGCTTTGTAAGTATGTTGTTTAGAAACTTCTTGTATTCTCTACTTGTACACAGTGAAAAAGTGTATCAAGCAATCTGGACTGTGAAGGATGTCAAGACCAAGACTGACCATTATAATCAGTCAAAACCCACATCCCTAATGACCTCTGCTCAGGGGTAAAGGTACAGCMTCACCAGTACAGCCACCACATGGCTGGACTATCACTGCCCTTATCCTGCTGGCCACCCCATTGCTGATCCAAGACAGATACCATTGGCCTTCTTGGCCATCTAGGCACATGCTGGTTTATGTTCAGCTGGCTGTCTACCAGCAGTCCTAGAACCCTTTTCACCAGGCAGCTTTCCAKCCAAGCTTCCCCCATCCCGTAGCACTGCATGGGRCTGTTCTGACCCAAGGGAAGGACCCAGAATGTGGCCTTATTGAGCCTCATAAAATTGGGCTCAGACCCTTGGTCCAGCCTATCCAGGTMYCTCTGTAGAGCCTTCCTACCCTGCAGCAGATCTTAACAGTATCAAAGGGTTTAATAAAGTCCAGGTAGACAATATCCACTGTTTTTCTCTCATYTACTGAGCAGGTGACCTTGTCAGAAAAGGAGATTGGGTTGGTCAAGCCAGGACTTCACTTTCACGAGCCCCAGCTGTCTGAGCCTAATCCCATGCTTCTGATGGCCATCAAAATGATCTCTTCAATGACCTTCCCTGGTACAGAGATCAGACTGACAGRCCTGTAGTTCATCAGATCCCCCTTTTAGTCTCATAGATAGGAATCACATTTAATGACTTCTAGTCAACTGAAAGTTGACTGGGTCCTCCTAGGTTAGCCAGKATAGCTGATACAAAATGAGGAGTCTCCTTACCTCTCCTTTTATTTCTGATGCATTTGTAGAAAGAGGTTTTGTTTTCTTTTATGGCAGTAGCCAGACTGTGTTCTAATAGGGCTTTAAGTGTYCTAATTTTCTCCCTATATAGCTTCACAATATGCTGCCTGTGGTGAGAGACAGGAAACAAAGAATGTGGCCCTTCCTATCACTCAGGCTACTTTTCATGCTTCAGTCTGCATAAAACTGTTCTCCTGTCAGGGGGTAATGTGCAGGTGTTTAAATATACAAGTGAAAGAAAAACCTGCTGTTCTGATAGAAAACTGCTCTTGCTGAAGAAGAAACAGCAATATCAAAAAAGAAGTTCAGAATGGTTTTGACTCACTAGTGATTCAAGGATCAACTTTCAAAAGGAGTGAAGAAAAGAAAGGATGGTAGGTATTTTTGTATGTCACAATGTGAACTAGATAGCTGAAGGGCATTACAGGTACTTCACTAACCAGGATATATGTAGAAAATGAAGAATCCTCAGCTAATCTAATACAGAAATAGTTCTTAGCTCTGGGAATTTGAGAGAAAGCCAGCAAGCTGGAGGATTAAAGAACTCTGYTAGTGGACACTAGAATGCTCCAGGCAGAGAAAAAGCATTTGCGGTCAAGTAATGATTGCAACTATTCTCTTCACACAGAAGAACTTTTYTCATTTAAACACTTCTTTCATTTTATGAAACACTGAAATACATGCATGAAGCTCTAGTTGCCATTCTGCMTAATCTATGGCCTGTATGGAATAAGAAAAAAATCAGCTCTGTGCTTTAACTATTTTTTTGCTGATGAACTAGGAAACAAAATTGTGTTTATTGTTCCTGTGAGAACAAGCAGTTRCTTATGTGAGCTACCATGGGGGTTATGGTCACTTCATAAAACATTGCTTCTGCTGCTCCTTCCTCCTCAGGGGGARRACTCCTCACACTCTTCCCCTTATGTGAGACAGTACTCCCTGAACTCTTCTAATGTGCATCCTTCCTGTGAGCTTTAGTCCTTCACAAACTGCTCCAGCACAGGTCTCTTCTAAAAGGTAAAGTCYTTCAGGAACAGACTGCTCCTGTGTGGTTTCCCCCATGGGGTCACAAGTCTTTCAGCAACCCAGCTCCAGGGTGAGCACCTCTCTCCATTGTGCCACATGTCCCTACCCWAAGCTTCCCACAGGGTCACAGCACTTGTGGGCATGTGCCTGCTCCAGCATGAGGTCATCCATGAGCTGGAGGCAGACATTTGCTCCACAGCAGTCCTCCTTGAGCTGCAGGGGCATATTCTGCCTCATTGCAGTCTTCACCACAGCCTGCAGGGGAATCTCAGCTCCAATGCCTGGACCATCTCTCGCCCCTCCTTCTGCACTGACCTTTSTGTCTGCAGGGCTRTTTTCCTCACATTCTCTTTACTCTSTCCAGCTGTTTTTCTGCAGCAGTTTTTTCCCTGCTACCATCTCCCCTGGCTGGCTTGGCCTTGGCCAGTGACAGGTCTATCTTGGACCAGCTGGCATTGACATTGTTGGACATGAGAAAGGTTTCTGGCAGCTTCTCACAGAAGCCACCCATGTATCCCTCCTGCTACCCARCCCTGACCATCCAAACCCAATACAGGGGCAGGGAATTTACTTAATAGCCAGGTATAATTTTATGCTTCTTTACCAAGAAAATGTCAACCAAAACCATCTACATTAATTTCAAACAACTATGAACATGAATAGCTGAAGGGTCAACACAAACATGAAAAATTGATTACATATGATTCAAAAAAACCCCCAGTTTTAAATGTCCAAGTATTATGTTTCATGAATTTCTGCATCACTGTTTTTYCATTAGACAAGCAACATTTTTCCTGCCATTGAGGACTGTGTCAAATATATTGATGTTTTTTTTAACCCAGGAAAAACTCCTCAAAAACCCCTTTGCTTCACCCCTCAACTTTGTCTGAAATCTTTTACAAAAAATCAATTCTCAATCAACATCAAGAGCTAGCAGAAACTCTGATTAACTCCCTTATTCATTACTGTTTAAGGAATTCATTGAAAGAAGAGAGTTTATGATCACTTTAGAGTAAACCTCATTCAATTCTTAATGATGTTTAACATTTGACAGATGTTTTTCAGCTCAGTYATTCCATACAGAGATTTACAAGTGGTGTGCCAGAAAATAAATTTAAATTAGATTTCTCCCTATTAGGAAAAAAATTTGAATTTTTTCCTAAATTCAATTGTTTGAACCAAATGTTTCAGAATCTTTCTTTAAATATGAGATATTTGCAATGATACAGCTAGATTTTAAATGTACAAACAAAATTGTAGAAGCATCCAAAGSCAACTTGTCAAAAGATCTATCACAGCACTCCTGGGTCTTTTGGAGTTACTACATAGTTTTCAATCCTGAGAATATTTTTAGTTGAAAATTTTTACATAAATTTAAATCTGAAGTGTTCYTTTATGTTGCCATAAGTTGACAGCCAGGGTGAAGTAAATACTCATTATATCTCAGAGTCAGTACTTGCAATATGTGAACCATGTGTAACCTTTCCACAACTTATCCTGTTATTAAGACAACATTTTAACTTTTAAGGTCACATGGAGTTCATTTTCACCCACTGAAAACATCAATGYTTTGTGTAATACATTGTAAATATAACACCTTTACAGAACCCTTCCCCTTACTGCCACCCTGAATGTCTGAAGAAGGCAGGGAAGACCTTTCAGTAACCACTTATTGGAAACAACATGTTATATCACTCAACTTTGCAAGCTCCAGATATTTTTAAGCATTTAATATTAGTTTATCTCCACATACCAGCATCAATGTAAATAAGTTATCAAGCTAAATTAATTATAAAATTGTCAACTTTTGCTGTTTCTGAGAAATTATGAGGGAAAAACCCATATTTTTTAGGTATTTAAATTCTTCTTTGCTTGTTCCCTAATGACAAATGTCACCATAATCTTGCATTATTCTGAAAACTGTTAAAATTTTTGAGTATATGCCTTTAAAATATAGCTAGCTATTCAGTAACCCCAAGTAATCTCAAACTGCCTAAAATTTTTAGTAGTCAAGTCCTGTGAAGTTCTATTCTACTTGCAGTTTTTAATATTAATCTCCCAGTAGAAAGGAGCTTTTTTAACTATTGTCAGAATTCAACATTCAGCAGCTTTTTGGTCAATTTGCATCACACCAGGGTCCTCTCCAGCATTCTGTGCAATCTGAGAYAGATTTTTTTCTTCACAAGAGCACTGAGATCTAATCACTAACTCTAGCAGAGAGAAGAAAAATAATTTGTTGTTTTTGCTTAAAAAATTAACTTTTCTTAACAACTTGGATGATTTGTCCAGTTACATAAGATGCTTAAAAGGCCATTTTTAGAGAAACAAGTGAACTAATGTCATGATGAAAATGAARACTCTAAAATTAAATAAATTTTAGGAGATAAATTTTAAAAAATCACTAAAAACGGTTGAAAAAAAATCCAGTTAAAATTATTAATTCATTTAAAAATAATTTTTGAAACTCAAAATATCCACCTAGAGAACTACAAATACATTGCTCAGATATTAAAAAAAAAAAGTCAAAACACTGAACATATTGATTTACAATATTCAAATGTAATGCCTATTAACCAAAACATTTCTGCATGTTAGTAATGCATTCYAGGTGTTTTCATGCCACATGAAAGAAAAACAAAACTCCTTTTCTCCCCCTCTCTCAATGGTGCTTACCAAACTCTTAGCCAAGGTTTAAATTTAAAGTTTTACAGACTTTTTTTTGTAGCCGTAACTATACAAAAAAATTAAAATGGCTGAATCTTAATCACTGCAAAATTTTGGCCCTCCATGGATAACGACCTTTTGTGGAGGGATTAATTTGTGCAGTAGTTGGGGGTTTGACTCCTGGAACAGCCTGGAACAGACTTATTCTATAGGGGCCCGGACTTTACCTCGTTTTTCGACTATTTTTTTTCTGCTATAATTAACTAAGCACAGTAAAACTTCCCATAATTAGAATTCTGGTTCTCTCCTTGTCCAAGAGTACTAAATTTCATGAGCTGAATCCTGTGCTGCTGTGGCTATCYCAGGGAACAAAGAGGATGAGGGGGCACAGGCACAGCACCAGTAAAGCCTGCAGGGAAAGATCAGAACCAACCTGCTCCTATGGAACCACCCATTATCCACATCCTTTCCACCAMCCAAGACAGGAAAGTGAGTATCTTACACAAGGTTATTGGAGAAAGTAATACCATGATATTGGAGCCATCCTTTGAGGGGGCAAAGAAAATGATTTCCACTGCAAAATGAAAATAAAGGAGGTTGTCTTGGTAACTCCACTGCAAATTAGCAGTGAAATCTCAACCATTGCYTTTGGAATGGCATCAATCTTTGCATCATGAAGCAATTTTACATCTCCCCACAATGTGCAGGGCCCTTTGTCATTGACTACRTGGAGGATTTGCACCATTAATATTCTTCAAGCATCAATGAACTGCTCATCAGGAAGATGGAAGGYTTTTGATTCCMAACAGTTTCCCAGCGCAGCATAAAAAAAATAATTATAAACCAYCAGTGGTGGAACAGGAAACAACTCAACCAACTCAGAAAAATGAGTTAATACTATTTTYTCTCAGAACTGTGAGCAGTGTCTTTTTGTGCCCTTCCTTCTTTTTAAAYTATTCTTATATTTTACACCATAAATAAGTTGGATTTTTTTCTTCAAATGCAGGATCATATAAGGACCATATAACCAGTTTCACTAAAACAAAACACCACAAAAAATTACAAGCACTATCAATAATCCCCCACCACATGTACCAAAACCAATACACTTGTTTCCACATTTTCAACTGCCATCTGAAAAACTTTTKCCTCTCAAACAAGTCCCAAGAAAAATAGATTGCCACAAGAAAGTTATGGAAGTTTAGTTAACCCTTAAATATTTGTAATCCTCAATATCAAAAYACATCATCAATTGTTGTGGTTTCTTTTTTGCTATTTCAACCACAAGTACTGAAATGTGCATACATAATAAGAAAAATATATGGGAGATCAAAAGGAAGTTATCTACTACGCATTTTAAATGATCTTGAGAAAGGATTTTGATGGCACAGAGAAAAACATAATTAAAACCTCAAAGTTCTTAACAACAAAAATTTTTATAGATATTTCTTTCTTCCAATCTTTTCTAAATCTTTGCAATCAAGTGCTTTCTAGTTGTACTTTTTATGTGGTTCCATTATGTCACTTCTAACTTATTTCCACATTTAAAGATGCTAAATGTAGAAAGAAAAGGCTCTTATAATTTTTTTTCTTAGAAAACCAAAATCCATTACCATTTCACATAACTCTTCCATTGTCTTTTGATCAAATTCCTCAAAGAACAAGACAAACAACTTAATTTTTCTTGTTTAAAACTACACTGTGTTTTATTATCAATGCACTAAAATCCTTTGAATGCATTTGGTGACTTTTGCATCACTAAATGCATCATATTAAAAATATAAAACCAAACACTAAAACYCACAAACACAGTCTGAAAGGGAAGATTAAGCAGTTCCTGTATATATTGTAATGACCAGGAATATTATATTACTTTATACAATGGCTTGTGCAAGAAGAATACTTAATGCATCTAGCATGTAAACTGACTTTGACAATTAAATATGCAGGAATGAAGGATACAATACTTTACTCAAAACTGAAGCAGTCTGATACAGTATAGTCCAAAATGACAATTCAGTTACATAGGGTTGAGATCATTTAAGTTCAAACTAATTGCAATCTAAAAATGTTGATTAGATCATGCTGCAACATATAGGTCATAACTCAGTTGTACCATCGTCTTGTCCCACTACCTTGAAAAGTTAAAAGAGATTTCAAGGACTATGTTATAACAACAATTAATTCCTTCAACTTCCCTTATAATTAGAAGAGGGTTACGGAACCTTTATCATTTTCTCTTGCAATTAAAACTGAATACTTTTATTACTGGTGAGTGAAAATACTAATTTCTTTAGCTGGTCAAAATAAAGGTCCAGTATGTCTGTTTGTCTTTTTGTACAGCTGGCTATACACACTCACAGTTTAGCTGCTAAAATCAGAATGTAGGAATAAATGTAGGAACAAATAAATATTTATGTGTAAAATCTACCAAGATTTCATTATTAAGCGCATCTCAGATTTGTGTTTTTAAAGCACACTTCTTTGGTCTCATCTGTGGAATAACCCTGGATTACTAAAGGTAATATATGGTGGCAATAAAACTTGCTGCTCATCTCAGGTTTTCAGGAGTATTGTATATTTTATGGGATCAATTTTTAGAAATTTGTCATTTCCACAGTGCTTGCAATTTCATGGTATTCGAGTGTTAACACCCAGCTGCAAAAAGAGGTTCTATCCTGTATTTCTTCCTTTAAATCTGCTGTACTGCAACAGAATCAAGTAGATATAAGCCTGTATTTTTCTATTTGTTATTTAATAGTAGTGATATCCTGTTGAAGCTTCCAGAGGAGCTGTAAATTTTCTTTCTGTAGATGTAACACATGTTACAGGAACACTGCTTAAGTGCATCTCACCATTTCTCACCAGAGATATGGGGAGATTTTATTTCAACATATATTTTCTTTCTGAAAGATATCACAGCAGTTTGCTCTCCTTTTAAGGAAAGTCACAGCTTTACTTCCTTTAGAAATGTGTTGACACTGAATTCAGAACCATGTGCAATGTAATGCTAATACCAGTGTTAATGGCAGAATGTCATTTCCTTTTTCTAGGTGTTTAAAAAAACACCCCCACAGAAGAAAAACTCCCCACCAACGCACAGCTGTTTAACATCAGGAGAGATTTCACAATCAATGTTTTTGAGCATAAAAAGTTATGTCCTTTTGCTTCTTATGGATACAYGCAGGATAACATCTTTGCAACTACAGAAGGGATTTTGTGCCTGCCCACCCAAAATAACTTCAGTAAAGAACATGTCAGTGGCAAACTGCATCATTTTTTTCCAAGTAACACTTCCTGGTTTGCAGAGAAAAACCCACACAATGCTAACTTCATTCTTTTTTTATCAGTGYTTTTCACAGCTAGTTGCACAAAGCATGATCATTTTGCTTTTCAATCTTACTAGAAAAAGCCAAGAATTACATCTAGATGATTCTAACAGGTCTGTTAGGTTCTGGAAGAGGTTGTAGAGATGGACTTACTTTATATATCACAGGGGATTAAAGAAGAATTTTAGGACCTAATTTTTATTGAAATATTAACTTGGCTGAATGCGCACTAATAAGTTTCCTGTACACACAGAGCACTACGATATTTAATAAGGTAGGTCATCACTTCCCTGTGATCTGGTTGTCAACAGCTATTTTTTATTTTACGTGGCAGTAGTAATCTCTTTGGAGCAGTAACTACATGTGGTCTGTGAATCAATTAGAGCTGTATTCATAAATAAAACACCTATGGTTACAGCAGCCAAGGGAACACTACAGACCAGACAAAAGCATGAGGATGGGCTGCTCTGAATAGTTGASGACACTTGGGTGAAAACTTAAAATGCTACTCTAGTTTTTTTTCATTTTGCTCATATTTTATGTAACTATATGCTATTATGACTGTTTTTTTTAAATTTAAATAACTCTTTAAAGAAATAGGATCAAACAATCACATACATGGAAATTATTTCCATAAAATAGAAACAGTCCCCTGTTCTTAAACAGAATTACTACATTTTGCTCTTGCCTGTCCAAAATCCTTCCATTTCAACCAATTTCACTGCATTTAAAAGTTTTATTCACTCCTCCCYACACTCAAGATTTTGTTTATCATACTGATGGGTAGAGCACTTATACCAAAATTTTAACAACTCAAACAGTGYACTGGCATTAGATAAAATGATGTAGGCGTAAAAAACTGCACAATATCTAAGCAAAAATATTTTTCATTACATGGACAAGACAAAGTGATCTGAAAAACTTATAATACTGTGTTTATCCAAAGGGGTTGTCTGACTGCAAGTAACAAACTGAGCTTCTAGGACGAAATCCAGATAATAACTAAAAGTGTACAATATACATTACATAAAACAGTCTTTTACACTTTAAAAAAGTGAGGGACTACATTAAAAAAATAATGATTATATTAATAAATCCCTGCTCAGGATATTTATCAAGCTTTGCTAAGGGTGCTTGTGCTGCTTTTTTACTTTGCTATGATATAGGTGAAATGAAACCCTCCTTAAATCTCCAAACTTCATTCTAATTTCTGAAAAATTCTCAGGCATTACAAGAGGTTCCTCACTTCAGCAGTCTGTTCCTTGAAGCACTGACTAAAGTGAATTTCACAGAAGTCAGCTGAGCCAGGGGTTTACAGTTCMCTTGTCTGGCACAGACCCTCAAGASCAAGTTAGCCAACTCCAGGAATACATTCAGCAATTCAGAAAGAAATCATCTATACTTAAAATTGTAAAGGTTATTTTTGTTATGGGTATTTTTGGATATTTTTTTGATTTCCAGGAGGTAACTTGAAGATTTTTACACATGCTCATGTACTAATTTAAAGGCAGCACATGATTGCATGTTGTATTTTACCTTCTTCACAATCCTGATCTCTTCAGCAACATGAAAGAGTATAACTTCTTGCAAGATGACTTTGAATTCATATGTGATGCAATGAAAATCAGGGAAGTTATCAGCTTTAGCAAGGATTGTAAAGTAATGCATAACAAGGGGGTGCTTCTTTTGCATTTAACGCAAAACATATGAACTGAGTTAAAACTTTCATACCTAGCATCTTTTTCATGTGCAGAAAAAGAAATATTTTGTCTGCTTAACTGAGCATTTAAAAACAGAATAGAGTTTTTAAGTGTAATCTAAATTTCATACAAGTTGTATCACACCTGTCTTATTAGTTTTGTATTATGCACATTAAGGCATACTTACTATGAATATATTAAGCTATCATATTACTAAACAGAAATTATTCTATGTCTGTGACTACTTTGTATAAAAATTTAACAAAGTTACAGATATTCAGAGATAATCTGGTTTTGCTCTGGTTAAGACAAAAACTTAATTTGACATTACTTTACAGGGCATTTCCTTTAGTTTCCATATATAGGGCATTTCCTTTAGTTTCCATATATAGTCCTTGTCCCTTTTAGCCTATGCTAATGGTGAACTATATTTTCCACTAAATAGTGCAAATAATATTTTTAGTGTAAAACTATTTTAAAATCATCATCATTCACAGTTAATTGTTAAGCCATTTTCCTACTAGTTCATTTGTTACAATAAGATTGCATATGAAAATTCAAGTCAAAAAGCCATTACGCACTGTTTTGAAGTAAGGATTTAAGGATTCATCTATGCATGGGATTTGCTTACTAAAGAACTATCAGAGGATTCTGAAAACAATGAAAGCCATCWCAGGTTTTTGTATATAGACCAGCAACTGAATACAGGTGGAAAAATAATCCCATGGAGTAAGGTTCTGTTTAAAAAGTAAAAATAAATAAAAGATTTGTACCCAAATCTTCACCAAATCTGAAGAAATCACAGCAACGCATAGTAAAGAACATGATAGTGTCTCCATGTTTCATTCATATAAATAAATGTGTTAAAATGTAAGTTGCTTCTCTTATAGTTTTTAAAAAAATCTCACCTAAAATTAGTAAACATCAAGCTGATATGTTCATAGGTCAAATGATATAAAATAAAAATGATATAAAAACATTAAGTAAGCACACACACAAGTTTTAATTGCAAGTACAATAACCAAAAAACTTAAGTTCTTCTTTATTTGTGACTTAAGGCCTTCAGTAGAAAGAAAAAACAAAACCTTGSAAGTCTTTTATGTGATGTTAGGAAGTATTTGATGACTTCCAGTTTTCAGGTTATACAGAGACATTTTTTATAGACAACCACGACTGTCAGGAGACCCACTGTGTACAATGCGCTTTTACTGTTTATCAAGTGACAAGATATAATCCATAGTTCTAGACTCTGTTGTCATTAGTAAATTATTTTCCCCATGAAAACATTGTTTCAGGGTGATTTTTTTTTTAAGCACATCACTTTCAAAATTAAGTAGAATAAGATATTTACCCAACAGTTTCCYTGGAATTTAAAGCCTGACAGGGGACTCAAGTATCTTTATAACCAGCCTAAATTTTGAGGCAACTGAGGCAAGACGTTAAATAGAGAAACAGAGAGGGCTGCCAGCTGTAACACCAGCCTATGTTTCTAAATATTTTGGGCCCTTTTTAACTGATTTGTCTATCTAATATGATTTTTCACAGTTTCTTTAAATTCTGCCTKTGTTTYTTCWTTCTTTCTCCCTTCTTTCCTCCAGRTGTTTGATGGATTAACATTCCTCTTCTTAGTTTGAATTTTTTGTTTGACATATAATTTTAGGAAATTGTTTTAGAAAGTGTTGGAACACGCATAGTATCAGGTTTTGGCTTGATGTCCTTTTATAATTGAATTTTTTTTCCTGTTACTAATAGGTGTAAGTAATACAAGTACTTTCCAGCACTAAAATATAGCATGTTTCAAAATGAAACTTCATTTACTGAATTCATCAGGTGAGAATATTAAGACATTGGAGGATAAAATGTCATACTCAAATTGTCATACTYGAAACTGATACTTCAGCAGCTTTTTATAAATCAAAATACAAAATGGTCTTTTAATTAGTTCAGTTACCTCCTTCAAATTTCTTCAGCCTTTGTTCTCTGCTAACAAAGCAYTTTTCAAATTATAGAGAAAAAGTAAAGGTTTCCCTCCTCCCAACTTTCCTTCCAACAACTTGCATGTAATTGCTCCTATAATCTTTGTAGCTGAAGTCGTTTGGATGCAAGGTGCCTTTTCAAGTGAGATATTGGTAGTGTTGCCTGAAGCTATTACGAGGTAGGCATTTTCTTTGACCTCCAAGCATTTTGCAGAACAGTACAGYAGCATTACAACCCCCAGGGCATATAAGTAGCTACACCACAGAACACATTTCTAAGGAAGACTTATTCCACTTGAGCATGGAAATGCCTTCATATAGRGCAACTCTTGTGTTTCATCTGAGTATTTTAATTAAGTGCAATGCCAAAAYTAAAGTTCTATTAAAATTCTAGTTTTGGTCTTGAATTTCCCCAGGTGGTTAATGTGATAGGATAAAGTGTCTCAATAGRAGAAAAACCAGGGTTCTCCAAGCAYTGAGCAAGAAATACTCARGAGTGCACACACTACTTATCACAWAACTTCAGCAGGACTGTTTAATTGGAAAGTGTATAATGTGTTTTGATCCACCARGCATTCTTCAGTGTTTTAGTGATAAAACTCTTTGGAGATATCTTATCCTTAATAGTTCAGTGTTTGCATCACAGGTGGAACAAAGCAGCAGTGCTGAATCCCTGTTTTTATTCTGAATATCTCCATATGAACACCTATAAAAGTTCACGAAGGCCCTTCAGACAATGGAAGTCTGTCAAACACTGAAAGGTGATAGAGGTCCTGAGTGTTCTTTATCACTACATATAAGAGAAACCTCACCTCATAGAGGGCAAAATGATAATTTAGAGACAAATAAAAGAGATCATGCTTTGTGTCAGTATGGAATTACTTGTAATGATCCAAGAAGGCATTTCAAGTCCTATTTGACACAGAGAGACAAAAACCTTCACTCCAGATTTTTCAGCATGCTAACATCCCTGCCCATGACCACAGTTTAAAATAAATTGCTTAAACTGTACCAGTATATCCACAAGAAGTGTGATCAGGAGTCTATTTTTACCTCACACAAAGTGTATATAAAAATAGAATTAATAACTATGCTTCACTAACTTGAATTATTGCTTAAATCAAATCCGGATCTCAAATTTCCTGAGTTTAGCTTTGGTATTTGCAGCTGGACTAGAATTGCCTGAGATCAATGGGTAGTAGAGTAAATAGTAAGATCTAAGGAAGGAATATTAAAAGCTGGAATTCACTGAAAAATCACTGACAAAGAAACTACCTGAAGTCAAGAAAAAAAACCCCTAGCCATATTGCTAATATTCAAATATTCAGCCTAAGACTTTCATTTCACCATCTTWAAACTGCATTTTCTTCCCAGAGGAGATACTGACCTGCTCTAAGCACAAATTATGCTGACTCCATTCAGCGTGACTATTCCTCTTCCTAATACCACTTCTTCCTCAATATTCTCATTTGAATCAAAAAGAAGGAATGTTGGTTAGGTAAGTCTTGTTCTTCTATGAGCTTCAATTTTTAGACCTTTGTTCTACCTCGATGCACTTTCATATCTTTATTCTAGGTGAATAAGCTCTCAGCATGAGAAATTCTTTACTTCTCTGCTATTCCTGTAACACAACAGCTAATACATATTTATAGTTTTTTAAGCGAGTTAACTGAAATCAAGAACGCCGTGTCTTTAATGTATTTCTTGGTTTTAACCAATGCAGAAACTGCAGAGATTATTCATAGCGTACTTTTCATCTCCTTGAATGCAAGATCAGAGATGATTCACAAAAAGTTTAGAAAGTTTCTTATCTCAAGTGACTATGCARTCACATAAATATTTTAACCAGAGGACCTAAATTGAGTTATATGCTGCTGAGAAGATTCTTCTTGCATTGTTTTCTTTGTTTCCATCTCTTTACAGTTTGTTGGTTTTTTGGTTTTTCTGCCTTAACCTCATAATTAACCTACTTAGAGAACACCTCAGCTCTTGTTATTCAGAAAAGACAAGTTCTACTTCAGGGAGCTGATAAATCAAAGGCAGCCCAGACTTGTTCAAAACACTTATTTTGGATTCTCCTCAACAGTTCTGAAGGACTGACACACCACATAAGTACAACTCTAGTCACCATTTTTATTTCTCATGGCAACTGGAAAAAAAAATATATATCAATGCAGTAAACCATGAAATAAAAATAAAAGACTGGATCTACATGAATTTCAGCACTGAGGTACAAGTGCATCATTGAACAGTTGCCTGATACTGCAGTGAAGCCCCTTTGCTCAGGATCCTGCTGTTGAAGTCTGCCTGTGTTTTATGGTATTTGTGGTGTGTCACCAATGAAATCCTCATCCCACCAAATACTTGGCACTCAGAATGGGATTTTCAACAAGTCAGCCTGCTCACCAGATGAATACTTTTTATATTAGCTCTCAGCATAAATATAGAAGTATGGATCTTTTTTTGCTTAGGGAAGAACCACCACAAAACAAAACAAACACACCAATTACAGAAGACAGGGCACTGATCAATATAGATACTTCACYGCCCTGATGTAGTAGCAAAAAATAAATTTCTTTTAATTTTTTTTCTTTATTCACCAATTTCTTCAGGAAATGTAGGGACAGTAGTATGTTTAAAATTAGTTTGCAGTTCAAGCTTATATTTCCTTTGTGGCTCTGCAAGTGAAATTAGTGAGTCAGCCCTTCTGGCTATAACAGCAAAATTCAGAGTGTCCTCCAAAAACACTCTCCGTTTCAATGTCAGAAGAGCTTCCTATAGAAGTATGAACTTGGTAAGTTTCTGGGAGAGGAACTGTAAAGTGGTGAGTGAAAGATATGGCAGAGCAAGGGAGGTGGTGGAATACAGAGGATCTAATACCCTCAACAGAGCATTAAACATTTCCAGTCTCATAAAAAAACCTTAGAATCATTTTGAAGCTCCTTTCCAGCTCCCTCGGACTTATCTCAGGTCCATATGTATTAGCAACCCCAAAACCACTTCTGCTGCAGAAATTGTTCTCCCTCAAGGTCCCTGAAATAAATAAGTTATTTTCTCTTTATCCTTAGGCCAGTGAGTTTTAGCTATGGCTTACATTATTGAAAAGGCTGAAACAGCTCTTCAGGAAAGATGAGTCTTAAGTTTCATTTTGCTCYAGTGCCTAGGCTTCTTGATGTTGGTTGTTTAGTTGGGGATATGTATAAACCTTTTATACAGGAAGTGAGGRTTTTAAATGTATTTTCATAATACTCTTCAAAGGTTAAAAGCAAATTCCCACTTGTAAAGAAATCTAAGAGCTTAGCCTACAAAGTGTACCATGTAAACAAACAAAAAAAAAATCAACATTTTGAACTGGTGCCTAATACTGAAAGAACAACTCCTTTGTTGCTCTGGTTCCTTATTGAGGTCACTCAGCAGCTGAAATAGCTCCCTACAGAGTTGAAGGTGAGGTTCAAATCTCTTTAGAGAMGCTCCCAGGTATTTTTTCCCTATGAGGTCAAGTTGCAACGAAAGCTTCACTCTCCTGGATCTGTGAGCCAATTTCAAAAGCACAGAGGTGATTCCTGTAACACAGTAACTGCACCAGTACTCATCCCARTACCACCACTGCTGAGCTACTGGCTACCAAAATAGCACTGTTTGATAGTACCCAGGTAGATAACACAAAGTATCACTGGAAAAAAATGACATTAATTTGCAAAACAAATTCCTGTAAGCCTGCCATCTGCAAAGGAAAAAGCARCAGAAACTAACAGAAGAGGGAGAAAACAAATGCAACACCAACCACAAAACACATCTAAAAACAAACATTGCTTAGTATGATATTGGATAAAGTCAGAATGGCTTCTCAARAAAAAAAAAAAAAAAAGGAGCACTATTAGGGCTTGGGAACAAGCATTTAAAATAGTTAAGTTCATGGATAAGGGATATTTGGCCAATACTACGAGGCTTTCAAGAAGATTAATTGTCAAAGCATTTTAAACAAGCTAAGTAGCCATGGTATAAAAGGATGGTCCTGTACAATTTGTTGAAAGATTGGAGAAAGTGAATTTTCATAGTGGAGGCATACGGTGTTGAGAATTTCACATGTGCAGGGTTACATGCTATCAACACTACAAATATACAAACTACTCATTACAGAGAAAAAGAATAGAGTGGAAAAGGTTGTTTATGAAATGACTTTGTTTAAAATAGATTTTATTAAACTTACAGGACTATAAATTGGAAAATKAATTTTAACATAAATGAATGTAACAACAACAAAAAATAATTCTAGCACCTACAGATAGTAAGGAGACTGCCTGTATTAAAGGAAGGCAAAATTGGGAGCTACAATAGATTACTGTAGGACAAGAAAAATAATAAAAAAACAAACAAACAAAAAAAACAAACAAACTAAGAAAAGGACAGTTTAAAGTGTAATAACAGTCAAAATAAACTTAGTAATTTTTAGGAAAGATGTTGTGCTTGAAAAAGCACATAGTGAAACCATTTAGATCCATTTAGATCCAAATGAAACTCTTAAAAAACTTAGAAGTTAAAGAAGTGTAAATTAGGAGCTCAGAAAAACCCATGGTCAAGCATCAGCTTCAGTTTCCAGAACATAATAGAAACCAGTCATGTTGAATGATTTCTCAGTAACCACAGTATTAAAATCAGCACCAAAAGAAATAGGTTGGTAAAGAAGAAAAGCTCTTTCAACAAACATAGTGCAATAAAAATCTTTCTATGACCACTGATGTTTAGAG
The DNA here is from genome assembly GCA_902810485.1 of Alauda arvensis. Lineage (NCBI taxonomy): Eukaryota > Metazoa > Chordata > Aves > Passeriformes > Alaudidae > Alauda > Alauda arvensis. The sequence continues at coordinate 1,629,480 of CADDXX010000140.1, forward strand.
CTACCCCTTGAGCTCTGCTCACACAGAGGCCAGCAGAAAAACCCATATGAGCAACATTTTATTCCTTCACAAGAGTTTAAAAGATGCATTTTCTGTGTTGTTCCTGGTACTGGTTATCTTYGTGCTGTGAACTGAAATGATGATTTGTCTATTGAGTAATAGACACAGTGTGACAGTCCTGTAAGGGCTTTTCTTCTGAGGTAATGCACAGAAAAGCTTTATTTCAGGTATTTGATTTGCCACATTTCTAAATATTCTCAAAAATATTTGTGGGCGAATTAAAAAAAAATCTCATGAGATTTTAAATTTATTTCAAAGCAGGACAGAATTATTTCTATTTTAATAATTTTACTACTTTACTAGTCAAAGTCATTTACCCTGCAGATCTCTCTTGTCGCCCAACAGYGCTTCCTACTTTGATGTTACAGAAATAGTTAAAAGGAACAGAATCTCAATGTCCTAAATTACTCTACTACATTCAAAATCATATAATATTTGAAGTGAAACAGTTAACTTTAGGAAGATTCTCTAAAATATAGAGCTAAAGTGTAGCAGGCTAAAGGAAGGATCACTAATAATAACTAATAGGCACATGGTATCCACCATCTTACACTGAGAAGCACACTGAGCAGCTTGGAGTGWAACTTGGAGTGAAACTAACAACTTTTTTGCTTTCCACCAGGTATATACTACAGTTTTATTCTCTCTTCTGGTAAAGTAACAAGTTCTGGTACACATCTGCTGAATAAAAGCCCRAACAAACAATCCTAGAATATGACCWGCAGYTAGAGCACAAGTCACACATGCTTCTCAGTATTTACCAAGTATTGACAACTATAAAGAATTTTCAAACAGAAAAAAAATCTGWAAGATGTTTTGTTGAACATCAAAGGAAGTATGCAGAAAAGCCAAAATTCAGTAGACTTGAGTATTACGCAGTGTGTTAACTACAAGACAGTTTGTTCTGCTATTCTAGGTACAGTAACCTCTGCAACCACCCTAGGAGAATTTGGATTATTCAGCAGCAACTACAATCAAACCTACAAAATGTGCAAACCTTCAAATTTATTTGATCGGTCTCACTTTATAACTAGTAAAAGTGGTTTTCCAAAGCTTATATTACATTGTGACATATGGGAAAGATTATTTTATATAGCTGCTTCCTGAAAACTATGTTTGGATATGTGTTAGTCATTAAAAACCATGTTCYATAAAGAATCCCACAGCATCAAAGACTGATATTTTTCTCAGGTTGAATTTTCTTTATATTAAGGAAGAATACATTTTCATTCYAAGTATACTGGCTTTGTGGAGGTGTGAAAAATATCCGAAGGCATTGCCTTTGTACAGTTAAAAAAAACATCCTATTTTCATTTAGATATATGTCTTGCACAAAATTCTTATCCCAGTAACTGGCAAATTCCATGAAGGTATTATTAAAGCCACCTGAAGGCAGAGGTATGTGCCCATTCCTGATGMTGTCCTGCCCAGCACCAGCAAAACTATCCATAAGTAAAGAATCAGTGAGGTGTGGTACCTGACACCGGGCAAGATGACTAATCAGTATATCTGGTTTACTTATTCTGTATTTATTTCTCATGTTCCCAGCTTCATTTTTAAATGTAAAGCTTGTCCTGCATGCTCATCTCCAGGACAGGTTAAAACTCCAAGACTATTGTCTCTTTGGCCCAWCTGAACACTAAAAGAAGTGGAGTTTTCACTTACAATAAAGGGAGAACTCTAATTAAAAAGATAAGTATTAAATTTTCTTTCTCATGGAAGGCTGGTCTAAAGTAAGTGCTGCTGAGTTCTGGAAAATCTTATTTCCATTAAGTCTTGAATCTTTTGTTGTTGCTGTCATCATTGATGGTGAACTACRGTATGCTTCAAATTTCTACGGAGAATATGTTTACTGCCATTCATCRCAGAGATTTATGGAGATCCCATAACAGCAATTAAATGTGATTGTTTACTCAATGCTGTCACCAGAAGAAGATAGAGCCTGTAGAGTGGAACTATTCAGGGGCCTGAAAATGTTTTGTTTGTCAGTCACATCTAAAACACGAATCAACAAGAGTCTCAGGGTCCTCTACACATTTCAAGAAAATCAGAATTCTTTAAATTCAATAACGAATCTCTGGTTTAAATGCTTGTTTTGTCTGTAAAGCCAAATGAAACACTTCATTAACTCATTCTTAGTCACAATTCAAAATTATGAAAGGATGACTGGCTTTCTTTGTAAGCACTTATGTGCTGTTACTTGTAACCCTCACTTGGTGCCAAAGAGGAAACCCCAGAGTAAAAGCCATTCCTGCTGTTCATCCTTGGTCAAACAGAAGTTGCATGATGCATRAATCAGTGCATAAAATACAAAAACATTCACCAAAAGATTTAGACAAAACAGGGATGGAAATAAAAAAAGGAAGCATTTCTTTTGCCCTGCAGCTCAAAGCTGTTCCTCACATCAGGATTTCAGAGAGACATAGAAAAACATAAAGCTTTGTATCACAGAGATCCTGTGGTGATATGTACAAAGGAGAATTCAAGTTTTCATTTGTAAAGTGAAAATAAACAAGTGGTTTCATAAAGGAATAAGATGTTACCATGTCTCCCATAGCAGATACTGAAAAGCTCCAGTAAGTACAAGATATGATGCCATATCCAAGGGAAAAAGCACAAAGCTGTGTCAGGGGAGGTTTAGGTAAGATATAAGGAAAGCCTTTCACACAGAGGATCTTTGGGCACTGGAACAGGCTCCCAAGGGAAATGGTCACAGTGCCAAGCCTGAAAGAGTTTAAAAAACCATTTGGACAATGCTCTCGGACACATGGTGTGATGCTTGGGGTGTTCTGTGCAGGGCCAGGAATTGGAATCTATTACCCTAGTCAAACCCTTCCAACCGAGGATAGTCCATGATATTGTCTTCTGTTCACTTATTTCTTCAATTCCCTACAGTCAGGGTGCACTTGAGAGATTTATAAATATCTGCTCAGCAAACTCATTGGAGTGGTGAARTAAATACCGTGAAAGAGGACTAATCAGCAAAAGGAAGTACATGCAGAGTGTCATGGCAGGAGTTTTCTGCAGCACTGCTAAGGACTGCTTCATGCAGGAGTGCAGCTGCATGGGTATTCCATGCCAATATTCAGTGAAATAGCATATCTACTCTAGCAGACTCAACTAATCAAAGGTTATCACTCCCAAATGGAGTAAGAAGTGAGGCATATCCTATAAAAACATTATTTTATAGAGGCAGGTCTATTTAATGCTTTAAAACTCCAACTGGAATAGCTGGCATGACCTTCAGTTTTCAATGTGCAAGTATTTTTAGCAATCCATAACTGTCAYAGTTGATGAAACTTTCTACTACCATACCTAAAAGCTTTGTAAAACTTCCATTGCTCCTGACAATTAATAAAATTGTGTGGTTGTTCTAATGAGTGCTTATGTGTGATTGCAGTATTAAGAACACACTCTTTGATTTAAAATACTTTGTTTTTAACAAGAAGTGGTATAGTAATTYTCAAAATTTAAGAGTTGGTTTACTTTAACAACATTTATAAACTACAAGAAGTTTCTCACACTGCTATAGAATATTTTTAATAAAGGCAAGATAATTTTAACCATTTTCACTTCCTTAGCTAAAAAAAGAGTTCTTCAATGAAATCTGTAAAAGGGAAGAAAACTCATGATGCAAGAAGCTGTTAKGTATATATATGTGTGTGTGTAATTACAATACCAAGTCAGGATATATAACAGTTATAAGTTCTCCAGTCAAACCTGAGTTGAACACAGTCACATTTTTCAAAGTGTCTTATCATAACCAAAGGAAAACCTGTAACTTTAGTTTACCTAGGTTTGTCCTAGAAAGGCTACAGGAGATTTGGTSGTTAACCCCTACAGTACTGTCTCTTCACATATTCTTCAGTGACACTTAAAACTAATTTATAGAAAGTGCTAAACAGTTCCTTCATGAACTGGGAAAATGCAAGAAAAATATSTTTTGAAAAGTTTTCTGGTTTAAGTCTTAATATCAAACATGAGGTCCCACAGGTATCTGCCAGTTCAATTTTACTGCTCCACAGGGAAAGYGTCACAGCAGAAACCAGATAAAGAAAAGCCTTATACTTCTCAGCAGAAGTTATTCATGGATAAGGGGACAAGTTTACGGTTGAGGGGAACCTGCCAGGATGCCTTGTGTGACAAGAGAACAGGAGCCACCCCCACAGACAGAACCAGTCCCAGCCAGCTTCACTGCTGTTCAAAGGTGAGCCCACGAACAACGCTGGTTCCCTTATGATAATGGTATTTAAGAAAGGGCAAAAGTGCTGCATGCCAGTTGTGAGATGGACAGTGAAAAAAGTGTGGGCAAAAAAGCCCTGCAGACACCAATGTCAGGTGTCAGTGTCAGAGTAGGAGTTGGAGGAGGTTCTCCAGGCACCAGAACAGACATCAACCTGCAGCCCATGTAGACAGTAYGGAGCTGCTTATCCAACTGCAACCCAAGGGCAGCAACACGGAGCAGATACCCACACTGATGCTTGGTGGGGGAGCATGTAACAGCAGCATGAGTGAATTTGATCCTGAGAAAAAGGGAGGGATGAGGGCAMAGTGGGTTTACTTTTKTCTTTGTTTCTCACTCTCCTATTTTTAATTGGCAATTAATCTCCTCTAGTCAAGTTTATTTTGCCCATGATGGTAATTAGCAGGTGATTTCCTTGTCTTTATCCTGACCCTTGAGCTTTTTGACCTTATTTTCCGATCCTGTCTTGCTGAGGAGAGTGAGCAAGAGAGCAGCTGGTGGGAGGGTCTGACAGTCAGCCAAGGTTAACCACCACAATTTTTGTAGATCTAGGATAAGAATTATTTAGCAACAAAGGACTCTGGAGAGACTTCCAGAGTCATCTAAAAATAGAAGTTAATTGTTTTATTAGGGGGCTAATACAATATCTTTCCTGCAGCAATGACACAGGACATCAAAAGGTCCTGTGCTATGCATAAGATCTTTAAATCAGGCCAAYTGCACCTCTTCAGATAAGTGCCTTTAGAAATTTATTCAGTGACAACTRTTATCAGCATTGTGGAAAGCAGCAGCAAGTGAACATCAGTGACTAGTTCCTGACAGCATTCAGACCCAAATGAAGGCAAGCATCATTTTAACCTGCTTACATTTTCACCACTAGTGATTTTGGAGTCCCAATCTGAGTGTGATTTCTGGAAGGCAGGTACTCAGCATTATCTGAAAGTACCATTCACCAAACAACATCTTTGATAAAAACATCACTTTCAGAATTCTCACTCTACTTCTTACTTAGACGAAATTCTCAGCATAAAGATGTAGTTACTTTAGCTTAAGCTAACAGAATCAGCAGATTAGAAGAAAGGCTCYGAGAGTACTAACTCCTGAATTTAACAGCTTTTTGTTCAAGAKCACAAGAGGCCTTACTAAGCTGTGGTTTAACTTTGCTTGCTTACACTATTATAGGTGCAAATTGACAACAAGAAAAGTTATCAGTCTTAAAAAAGTCACTTGAATATGGTCTGTGTTTCAAATGAACACTGGAGTAAGAATAAGTGCAAATTAAAAGAAGTTATRTGAAGCTAAGTTTTATCATGCCTACAGAAAATTCTAGAAGTTTCCTAAAAATATCTACATAARATCAGAATGTAAATAAAACCTGCCAATATTCACAAACATCCCAAGTTGYATCAGCCTAAGGGAAGAACTCTGATTTCTACAACAATTTGTTCTCATAGTACTATGACATTCAGTGTCTTCCAGATAAAAAAAGCAATAAAAGTGTCTATCCTGATTGTAAGCCCTAAAGTAAAGGATTACTGTGATAAAGTCAAGCAGTTGTCTCTGTAGAGCATTTTAGATTGTCTGTAATAGAAAAAGCTGAGAGTGAGACATAAGTACAGGAAGAGAATCTGTTAGTGTTTGACATTAACTAGCAAAAAGCTCTCAAACAGTTAAACTGGTGATTCTCCTTCCCAGGGTCCTTACCACATTCCTTCAGGCTGCAAGAAGTTGAATRGTCTTTTCGTAACAAGGAGTACATGGTAGGCTCTCCAATTTWTTTAAGGAGAATTTCACTTACATTAAATGGCGAAACCATAATCATAAAAATTCAAAAAGCATAAATATAAAAAATATGTTGAACAAGATACAATATCATAGTACAAAAACTCTGGGGAAGAAAATATTGTTGTAACTTACTAGTGGCTGGAAAAGAACTGATTCCAGGTGCTGTAATTAATTCATTGTGAAAGAAATAAGTGAATTACAGCAGAGAATACTAAATTCCCACAGTTGATTTATTCACAATTATTTGAATGTCTGAGCAGGTGTCCTCATAGCAACATCAGCAGCGAATTTTACAATTCACAGGTGTAACATCCCTTTCAGAACTCCAGCAAAGACAGCTGTGTTTCCGCAATTTCAGCCTGCCAACTTTCTCATATTCCTGCTTTTCCCAGGATGCTCTGTCCCCAAAACTGCTGCAAACTTGTTTCACTCCTTCACTACAAAGAAATGAAAAATTTTGTGCTTAGGCAGACTCATAAGGTTATTTGATGTATTGCTGTTTTGCAGCTACATGTATAGCATAATCAGCAATTCCCTAGWGTACAGGGCAAGGTTACTGTTTGCAGTCTTCAAACTTTCCTCATTTAAAAGTCATGCAAAACTCCAGTGAAAAATTTTATGTTTGCCACAAAACTTATAAGTCCATTTTAGGTATTAATAAATACCCACTCCAAAGGGGGCACAGCTTCATGATCAACAATGGATTTCTCTTTATATCATATCTGATTTTACAAGGTAAGACATGGAAAACTAGACTCCTGAAACCACAGTGCATAACTGACTTAAATGGCTATTCCATAAACACAGGAAGAATTAGCAAGCATTAAGAGGTGGGCTCCTCAAAACAACATCGCTAAAAACAGAACAGCCTAAAATACTTCACAATAACGTGTGGGTACAATATTATGTTTTTTTTCTGTGCTATTGCTGCATTATTCTGGCATTTAGTAAGAAGAGACAGTCTTATTAAGTCTCAGAATGAAAATCTATCCTTCTATGAATCCTCTAGAAATTAAAATATAGTACAAATTAAGTTTACATTATATCTATAAATTCTCCTAAGATACATCAGATATAATCTGATCTGTTATGTTCTTTTAATTAAAAGATTATGATTTTAGTGAGATATTTGAACAGTTAAGAGGGAATGAAGGAAAAAGTCTTCATTGTGCCTCTAATTCTGTTAGCAAATTCTGAAAGTGGCAAGAAACACTTGTGCTCAATCAAACCTACTAAAAGCCACCAAGATAAAACTGCCAAGGAGCACCACTGCATTAATTCTAACCCCACGTATATACAGCAAATTATACAGATTTATTCCACCAATTTTCATGACTTATCCTCACAATGTCTGCCTGGTCTACGTAAGAAAGTGAGAGCCTTTTTGCTGTTGAAAATGTGGTCTAGCTATCCCAAGGACTGAAAGCACTAAAAAGACTGAAAGGGCTAGCAGAGAACAAAAGCAACTGCTGTACTGAAGGCTGAGCTTTTAAGAATGGCATTTCAGTTCTAATGAATCTCTTCCTGACATGCCAGCATATCAGAAGTACTATTGTGATCTCAATTCTCTGCTCCTCAGTCAGCAGGGGCGAAAACTGACAGCTCACTTAACTTCACARGGAGAGAGACTACCTCTTACCTCATGAAACTTAAAAGTAATCCTTCTGGCTGGATAAGAGAGACAGACTCCAATGGGAGAGGCATCAGTTCTTACTCAGCTGAAAGGAYGGTGGTTTTGATGACAGGATTCAAAGGAAGAATAATGAAAATACAGCAGAGTGGAGGAGCATTTTTACACTTAATGATACTTATGATCCCCTAGTGGATGTCTCCTTTGCTAAACCTCAAATTAGATTCTTATCTACAACATTATGAGTTTTGTTCATTAAAATGATTCAGTACCATTATAACTATGACATTTTACTATGACATCTGCTCAGTAACTGCAATCAGTCTATAAATACTTCACAAATATATTTGAAAAAGCTTAAAAGGCTGTTAGGAAATTGCATACACTCTCCTTCCTTTWATGATATTTGTACAAACCACATATTTCAAAAATTTTCTTCATGATAGAAGTGTTTCTGTGCATAAGAAAAGATTGCTAAACTCCCCAGTGGCTAAGAGTTAAATATGCACTAGCATCTCTAATATATATCAATTAGTTGTATAAAGCAGAGGCAAGTCAAAAGAAAAAACCTACAATTCCATGGAGAAAACTTACTATCAAGAGCCCAAGAATGGCATTTGTGAACACTTCTGCAATGGCAGCACATTGCCCTCTTTTCTAACTAAGTCACACTTTAATATTAAAAATGTGATAAAACTTCAGGTACAGTTCTAAAAGCAAAATATCTGTCAATATTTTAGAGCTTGAAGAACTAGGTAAGACTTAAAAGCCAAATGTTTTCATAAACCCTTAGTAAATTTCTGCTTAAATATAACAGACTCCAGTAGGATCACAGGATGTTTTGTTCATCGTACTTTGTTTGTTTTCTTGTAGAGGGGTTGTTYTTTGAGTGTTTATGTTTGGTTTGGCTTTTTTTCCCCACAGTATATCCTTATRGTCTTGAATTTCCATTCCTTGTTTCAAAAGTAGATCAAAAGTCATAAGATTTTGCAAATAAACATTTTAATCTTTTCTAATCCATTCATTTAATGAGCTCTTGTGTCTTTGCCAGCTAACATTATGGAATAAAGATTTTRGCTACTCAGAAAATTTTTTCCTTTATGTTATAATCAGAGTTAAAGGGTGTTATTTCCTTATTTCATTAGTAAATTCTTAAGTCTGACAAGCCAAAYCTAGCTAAGCAGAATTTGACCCTTTAATCAAAGCAAGCAAAGAAATAATTATTAATACTAAAAGAATTTTGAAGTAATAAAATTATTGCAACATAAGGGTTTTTTAATTAATTAAGAGTTCTGTTATTTTTTTTGAAAATTGATCAACATAAACCTGGAGCCAAAGAGCTGAGTGTTTGGAAAAATTATTTTAATTTATTTTAAACCAAACTTCTTTAACTGTTTAACATATTTCTTTAACATATTTTACATTTCTTTAAGACATTTCTTAACTATTCAGAAATCACACAGATGTTTACCTCTCTGCACTGGGCAAGGCCTTAATGCTGGAGATTCTATTTGCAGAAACAGAACCAATGCCCTCTGGAATTGTACATTTCATAATCTCAAAACCAATGAAGATAATAAATATGTTCACAGTATGAGACTGGTTGGTCTACTAACATGTCCTGTGGGACTCAACTACTAGCACTCTTTTTGTCAGAGCTGCCAGCAATATTGTGGATTATTTTGAAAGTTTTAAGATACCAATCTTTCACTGTCCTCCAGGGCTGCCTGGAGGAAGAGATATATATTTTCATGGGAAAATAGCAAAAGTATTAATCTCACATTAGAACAAATATGATAACTTTAAACTTCTCAGGAAAAGACATGAAAAAAGAAAAAGTTGTAGCCCAGTTTGAGCACCCATTTGGTATCCTGAGAGTTCAAAACCAAAAAGAAAAAAAAAAAATAACCACAACCATATTCTAGTTTCCAAATAAATGCTTTAACAGTCTGACTTCATCATGCCCCCATATAATTGCCAGGAGCTCATATCTTAATCTGTCTGCATTTAAAATGTAAATAATGTAGTCATAATAATTTTAAAAAATGCACACGGACACTCATGAACCTTTCAGCCTTGCCACCTACTTTTCTGTGGCAATTTGGTCTATCATGGRGYTTTTTTGTGTGTTTTGATTTTTTTATCCCCTCTGCAATTGAAATGCCACTGGRAGGTGCAGAAAGGTCACTATAACATCCATTGTATTGAATTCTTAGAGGCATTCAAAAACAATTAAACACGACAGTACCATAAAARCAAACAATAAACCCCTCATGCTTAACAAAGATCCACCTGTGCCATATCAGCTTCATATAACACTTGAAATGATTGCAAATCCCTTCGGCATTCTCAGTTGGGACTAGATCTGTTTGGAGATGGTGTCACTCAAAGTTAGGTATTTTCATTGAAGCCAGGTTTCTGAAGTTCCACCATACAGTTTAAATAGGCAGAGCTATAAGGCTGMCTAGTCACCACTATAGAAAATAACTCGGCTCATTCTAGCTCCGACTGGGTAGAACTTAACTGTCCTTATTTGATATTGCAAGGGTGGAAAAACAAACAAACCATCCCATACACACTTACAGACTGGAATATCTGTCAAATAACACAATTATTTGACTTGTGATTAATTTCACTTTTTGCCAGTGAATGTTTTTATCATTTTACTTTGCCCTACAATTGTAATCTACATCTTTATCCATGAGAGGATTTATTTTAAAAAGAAAAAAAAAGAGCACAGAAACTTCAAGTTCTTCCCTTCTTTTAATCTGAAAATATTTTAAATGCATTTTATGCTATGTAATTGTAAACAAACACAGTCCTAKTCAAGTCTTGACTATCAGATATATATGCTTGAAAAATATTTCAAATACAAGAATACAATATGGGATGCTTGGAAACATTATCATGACATTGCCTCAAGTTCTTTAATGAAAGATTGAGCTGCATGCTGTACATATGAAGTATTATCATTCAAGTGTCTCTTTYTTTTCTTCCATAGGAGCTAGAGCTCTTTTCTGCAAAGAATGTACTCTGTGTATATAGTGGTCCTGGAATTTACCTACAGTTTTAATTTTTTCTTCTCCTTGTAATTTAAAAGGAAGCTTTGTGACTGTTTTTGGCCTGCTGTGGTTAAGGGGCATATCTTTAAGTGAAATTTTAAAGAATTCTCAGAACTTTTTCTCTCAGAATTATRCATTTCATCTGTGGAATTGAAACACTTTCTTTATAAACAGGAAAGGCTGCAATCTCCACTCATGAAAGGAAGAATATCAATATTCTGCAAGGAGAGACCACTCCCAGTACAAAAGCCTAAGTGTTTTCAGTAGGATATATTTAAATATCTGTCCTAYCTAGAGACTTTCAAAGGAAGAAGCMCAAKGRAAGGAACTCAGTTCATTTATTCCTTGGCCATGGTTATACAGAGATGACTTCAGACAGAAAAGTGTGGAAAAGGGAAAAAAAATAAAAGTGGACTCTCTTACTTTAAGAATGGATGAAATTCACAAATATGATGATGATAATTCCACAAAAAAAATTTAAAATGGTGGAAACTGGTGGAAAATGCATAATATTGGCGCAATTATCAGGMAACTGGTTTATCTTTAGATAAAGATGTTTAGATGAAAAGGAGTCTGATTACCCTCCAAAACAGTACAGAGAACATTTGCATTTGTCCAATGTTACGTTTCTGATCTCTCAACCCCATCCATGAGATGTGGCAAACAAATTTCATAATTAATTCAAAAAAAGTTCCCTCCCAACTTAAAATATTTAACCTGTGTTCCCTCATAACTCCAGCCACAAAGCCATTTCACCACCTTCTCCACAGACTTCCAACRTTCAGCCCAAATGTGCTTGCACAGACTAGATAACTGCTAGCTATTCCATCACTGTTGTTCTTTACCTTAATCACCACTAACTTTCTACTTTGGAAATTTAGGAGAATACATATCCCCTTTCAACTGTTACTAAAAATGCCAAAAAAGTTAGTTTTCTCTCAAACCAGAATATAAGCATTCAATTTTATTATTATGCTGACTGTCTTCCTTCAGGGTTCAACTTGGAATTCAACTCTCACRTCGTACACAAAAAACATCTCATCAGTTTTACAAAACAGTGTTATGACTTCACATTTTTCCTAATGGAAACATCTTTCTTAACTAGTCATACAGCAAAATTTCTAAATCGTTTCGCAGTAAGCCCCTTTTCTTCACATTGGCATGTTAATGCAAAAATAACAATTTGGATTTGATCCAGATTACTTTGGCTCATGACCGCGTTATGTAACAGCTTGATGCTTTTCCTCATTTTCATTATATTTGTCAAGGTTTATAGGCTTTATTTTGATTTTCACAACTTATCTAATGCAGTTTTGTCCATTTTTTTCTTGATTCCTTTATTTATATCCTTTTAAAACACAGAAACTAACAGAACCTTTTTTCCCCCCACAATTTTCCAGACAATATATTTATAGGCATGTTGATTATTCTTTCCACTGTAATTTTTAATATTTCTATTTAATTGCAGATATTGTCAGAACACTGCAGAGTTCCAGTTTCCTGCAAAGACCCCCTCTGTGACCCCATGTGCCACTTTAGAGGTGAACAAGCCTATCATCACCTTTGCAGAT
>CADDXX010000140.1:1641935-1739525 GCA_902810485.1 Alauda arvensis
TAGGACATTATGTCCAGGTGCATGACTAATAACTGTTAGTTGAAAAATAACATTTTACATAACATCATTCCACACCTACACAATGCATTTGAGTGGACTATTGCTAYACCAAACAGTCTGAGTCAACATTGCAAAACAAAACAAACAAGTTAGAATTTGTTTTCTAATAGGAAGAACCTCGTCACAGCTGAATTCAACCAAGACATAGAATTTATCACCAAACTGACATAAACATTAARAAAACAAGAGAAAAGAAACTTTTTCAGTGTTTTTGGTTTCTCAGCTATTTCTTTGGCTTTTACAAGCCAGATAATTATGTTCTCTCATCCAGAATGAAGCATTCCTCTGACTCTACTCCTACACAAAAATAACTTCTAGTACCATCAAAGTATCAATTTTTTGACAGTTTGGATTAGCAGCACACCAAATAATTCCATTACTGCTATTTTTATCTCTTATTTTAATCTCTCATTGCTTGAAGAGAGATTGCCAACTCACAGATTGTGCTAAAACACCAAGTTGTCAATGGTGTAACTGCTATATAAAGAGCTTGCCACACTCTTTGAAAGCAGATGAAAACAGAAAGACTTTTAAGAAGAACCTGTTCATATTTCATCACTGCCAGTTTCCAGTTTAAGCTCTGTAAAGCAAGATAAACAATCTGGGAACATCCAGGAGGTGCACAAAGTTTWAGGTATAAGGTTAATGCAAAAACTGCCTAATTCTATTTCACAATATCTCATCTTAAATAACTTTTCAGAACCAATAGGAGCACCACATGTCATTAAAGTCAGCAGCCCATAYAGACACCCATCCATCACTACAGACCTCACTGCACATTTTAAACACGTTTGAAGTTTTTAGTTCCAGCTAAATGATTAGTTTTTCTCTCTAAAGGAAAGACATGAAATTCATCATGCAATTACCTGAACATCCTGCTGTGACAGGAAAGGGTCTTTGTAACTCCTCTGTAGCYGTATACTTTGTTTCTTGTATGACAGCTGATGAGAAAAAAAGCAGTCAAACTGAGTCTGGTGCAGGAAGTCTTTCACGACTTGTGGTGTAGCCTCTTCTAGGAGATTAAACCAAATCTGTGGAGCAGCTTTCCCCCCCCCCCAAGAGAAAGGAGTACTCCTTCTTTGTGAAAGCACCTGAACAACTTCAGCTGGGCAGGCACACCCCCAGGAAACAAACACATCACAGGTGTGGGTAAGGAGATTTGGAAAGACGAGCTGGGAATAGGAATCAGAACTAATAAACAGTGGGTAAAGGAAGAGCAAAGTGGAGTTTTGGGATAATTTTTTTTTTCTATATATTGATTGATTTTTTTTGTTGAAAGAAATGCATTGCCACCAATGTTTAAATGAATGCTAGTTTAGCTTTAATAAACTTTAATAAACTTCAAGCACATCAGTCTCAAAGTTCTGTCTAGTTTGCAGTTCTAGCATATCCTTACATCTTTATTTTCTTCAAAAGTTATTTGATATACCAAGAGGAAAAAACTAAACAGATTAATTTTCAAATCCACATTCTTTGTGTAATAGAAACAATAGACACAAATGAAATTCTGCTTGTCAGTAACAAGTGAACTATTTGACATACAAAGATACCATAYCTTGTTAGAAAATGTCTTTCATTAAGAAAAATGTGAATGTATAAAATAGAACTCTATCTTTTCAGACTCAAACATTCAATAAAATTCATTGGTTTCAGAAGAACAAATGTTTCTTGGTTCTARATAGTAGTTGAAGACTCAACAAAGAAATAAACAAGGAGCTTTTGATGAAGCTACAGAAGATCTTAGTCCAAATACTTGCTTTTTCTTAGTTCTGAGTAAATCTAGGAGCTGTTGTCTGAAGCAGACCCCTTGCAATTGCTCATTTGCTGCCTTGCAGCTGCTCCATTCCATGTTCAGCTGCCTCACTTGGTGGGCAACTTTCATACCTGAGTGAAGGAAAACAATGCCTGCTTTCAAACTGCAAGTGCAAATATGAGGTTGAACCAGAGAGAATTATGATGTGGTTTGATAAAATATTTCTTTGCATGTCTTCTGAAAAAAATTAAATCTTGGAAACTGTCTAACAGGAAAAATATTTTCTAGCTGTGCCCTGCTCTAGGAACGTTATCAACAAATTTCTCCTAAGTAGCAAAGCATCTGCCTTAACCTTAAAAGAAAATACCCTTAACAACTGGTACTGCTAATCATAATGATGGGTAGGGGAATCATTATGTAAATGATCAATTATGAAGCATCTCAGTGGCATCCCAACAGGACAATAAAGCATTTTATAAATAAAATGAGTCAGAAAGGCAGAGTAAGAATTGTCTTCTGGTTTTTTTGCTGTCACTGACAAAGGTTCTTTTGATATTTTGTTCATACTAAATAAGGCTGCAACATGTTTGAAATAATTTCTGAGAAATAGAAAGATTTTGTGGGAAAGTAGGTCAGATACTTCCCCTCCTTACTGCACTATTCAAAGATATTTAGCAAAGATTAGCAAATACTTTAAAAAGTCCAAACTTCTTAGTGAAAACTCAAATTTGAGAATGCATACCAAAGTATGACTTTGGTAGCATAAAGATATGATATTTTTGATGCCACAAAGTTCATATCTGGTGTCATAGTTTATGATAATTCACACTAATGGGAGAAGGTTGAAGTAATTTTATATTGTGTTCCAGTAGTTGCAAGAACTCTTACAGATTCATAGCAAAGATTAGTCTAATATCATGTRCTGCTTTAATAGCAGACTGTAGTCATTGTTAATAAACGGGGGAAARTAGAGAAATCTTTTCCATCTTCTAATTAGAATGTAAGGGTTTTCTGAACTAAAAGCTTGATCTATAGSATTGTTTTTAATATCTACTGAAAAAAACAGGTCTGAAGTTTTGATCCAGAAGCAGTTTGGAAACAGATTGATCAGATCAGAAAGGAAAATTGTGCATTTTTCACAAAACGTYTTCTGATTCTGAAATTGTCTGGAATCAGTTGCATGAAATTAGGGTTAACCATATTTTCAAAACATACAGAATGTGTTAGGCAAGTCACAGTTTGTGACATTTTTGGATTTTTCTTTAAAGACAGTACTCTGGAAAATTGCTGAAACAGGAGTCTCTGAGACAGCTGGAGAAAGAAAGAAGTCAGGATCATCCAGAATAAAATATTTGATTGTGAACAAGAAAGAGGCTATTACAAATGTCACTCTAATATATATACATATTTTAATATAAATATACCTTTACTTTTATCTAAAGTAATAATCTGAGAGAGAGGCTTGCAGGATGTCATTACAGCTAGCACCTGCAGCATGTTTCATATCTGAATGTCCTGATTTAACCCTTCCCTTTAGTACTCCACAAATCCTGAAGGGTTTCTGAGAACTCGGGTGTCTATGGTTAAACAGATTGCCACTTGCCAAATGTGCAAATAAAGTTTGAATACTACTGTATTAATAAGAAGAAAAATCACCCCAAATTCAATTCACCAAYAATAGATTAAGAGAACAATCCTGATTCCAACATCCTCATGCTGAAGGAGACTTGAAAGTTCATCTAACAGGCAACTTTTCTGCTGTATAACTGCATTTCTGCAAAAGATCCTGTCTGGTTTCATTGGGGGTGTTTTCTCTATTTTTTTTTTCCACTCCAAAAAAGGTGAGTTTTAAGTGGTTTTGACTATGATACCTGGAAGGAAGAAGTTTTGAGACAGATGACTTCAGCTGGATTGGATTCTGGGGCACTGGTTAAATTATAATTAAATGTAAAGAAATTAGAAGAAAGATAAAATAGATCTTTTCAGTTCCAAGGAAGGTTGATAATGCCTGTTATGGGTATGTTATACTCAAAGAACTGTTGCCACCAAAAAAAACCCCATAAAGGTACACACAGAGCCAAGAACTAATTTTTTAACCTAATAATAATCTTAAGAGTCTAAATAAAATAGAACCAACTGATTAGACTTGGTAATATGGTTATAGTCCAAACTCATACTGAAAAGCCTTGCTATTGATGTCACTAAGATTGTTATTCAATAATTAACTAAAAACTATTTTTCCTTTGGTTGTGTTCACTGTTCACATCTGTTGTGTCACAAGGTTGATTTTAGTTGTCGGCATCCAAGCAGGGAAGTGGCGGCAGACCATCAGCATCCTGAGTTGTTTCCAAGTAGGGCTTCAGTTTAGGTGTGTGTACAGGATCTCTTCTGCCTCACTGCTGGCATTCAGCTGGGACTRTCTGTACATGCTTTCTTATCACGGTCTGCTTCTTTCACTTATTCCCAGCTGAAGTTTGAARACCTTACCATGGCCTCCCTCAACTTTATTTGCCATAAGGGGCTACTGCTCTTCAGGCAAAGAATGAATAACCTGCTCTGTCAGACCTTTACAGTCAAGTCTATTCACAAGGGGTAAGTAAAGCTAGGAATCAGGCCAACAGAGAATTATAAAAAGGTGAGAAAASTAGCTCAGGCCAAGGCAAGCCCAGACAAGTCCTGAGAGCTGCACAATCAGGTCAAGACAAAATCTGCAGCCTTTTACTACTCATGGAAAAGGACTGGCAGGGAAAATAGGGCAATAATGGTCAGGTAAAACTCATTGAAAGAGCAAATTGCTTTAGTAGATTATGCAATGACAGAATTTGACTGTTCAGTCATTATAGTTTGAAAAGAGGAAAATCATTGAACAAGGCCTAGGACGCAGCAAAAAATTGAGGGATCTGAATAAGAGATGAAATTTTTTACGTCAGAAAGTTAGGTAAAAAATGTATTATGGCAGTTAAAGCACTCTGTAGGTGGGGAAAAATAATATTGGCAAAAAAAACTTACAAACCCAAACAAAAGCCTACACAAGCTCACACATTTAAAAATTACCATGAGCTGAATGTCAAATTTTTTGTGCTTTAACAGTATTGAGATGAATTTTTCTCTGAACATATGGATCTCTGTACAAGAAACTTAGGTGTGGGGCTTGTTTTGGAAATTGTCACATCCCRGATCCCACCCCAAGGGACGCATCTTGTGCGCCTCAGTCAGGGGCGGTTTCACGCCCATCCCGGCGGGAAGGACGGGCACTGGTGTCGCACTAGATGGCGGTGTTGTTCCCTGAGCACACCCCCTCCACGCCTCAGAGTGGGAACTGCTTCTCCAGGGATGCTTCTCGTTCCTGCTAAGTGACAGCTTACCACTGCGCTGATGGCTAAAATGAAGTAATGCTCACCTGGGGAAAAACAAACAAACAAAAGGCAGAAAAAACCCCACCAAAACTGGACTTTATGATAAGTCAGGAATTTCCATGTGGACTGCTTATGAATTTGGAAGCTCAGATATTGTTGCATGCATTTCGTGTTTGATATGTCCAATGAAAAAGCAAATTTTGCTAGAAAATTGCATACTGATCATAGGCAGAATTGTACATGAGTTCGTGGTGAACAGCAGAAAGTGTTTTAACTCTACATACAGGCCTGGAGGAATTATTCTAATATTTAGCACATAGAATAGCACATTTCATAGAATGCTTTAGGTTGAAAGGAACCTCAAAGATTCTAAACCCCCTGTCGTGGGGGTTTATCCTTGGGTTACCCCCTATCTAGTTCTAAACCCCCTATCTTGGCCAGGGACARTTTGTATTTKACCAGGTTGYTCAGAGCTCCATTCAACCTSTCCTTGAKATGTYGCTATGAATCCTCATTCTTAGAACATGCTTTTCAATGGATATAACACATTCCAGGCAAAATGGATGGGTGAAGACTGAGGAAAAAGGAAAGGAAAAACATTGTTTCAAGAAACACAACTTGCTCTTAAACAATTTCAATTGTACATGTATCAGTCATCCAAACAAGCTCTCTTGTGAAGTTTGTAGAGTAATGTAAAAAGGTTGCAGRAAAAGCCCCTTTGCATATATTTAATTGAATTCCTTTCAGTGATTACAGTTACTAAAGTTTAACAAATCTTAAAGCACTAAAGAGCCACATGAATGTAAAGATGAAGTCAATCCAGCAGCATTCATTTCCTTCAGTAAAACTCTTCAGAGAGCAGAGAAGATGCTAAGACAGAGTCTTAGACCCAGACTTTGACTGCATGACTGTTGCTGACCTGGCTGCAGCCAATTACCTCATAAAACCTCACAGAAGAAAAATGGGATTTTATTCTTTAAGACCTAMAATCTACCAAACATTTTAACAAAGTGCCTATTAGTAAAATCTAAAAGCCTAATCCTAGAAACACCAATTAAAATATAGCGTAGCTGTGGAGACAGGTAACCTACATTTGCGTTTGACTTTCCCCATCCTGAAAAGTTCAAGTTCTGCCTCTTTGCAAGGCTGCCTCAGCTTTGATAACAATGAAGAGATTTTAACATTTCACTAATGGCAACATGATCTGGGTCAAGAAAGCAGCAATCCCTCACAGWGCTTCCCTGAAAAGCTGAATCCAGCAAAACCCTTGATTAAAGGTTTGTATGAAAAGCCACGGGGAGTGAAATGACTGGAGTAACAGAAACAGTTGAATTTTATCAGTGTACAGTTTCTGTCTTATGCCTAGAAAACCAATAGCTGTGATTCAGGACTTTGCATGAAACTAGAAAGGCAGAGGAGTACTAGATTGATATAGGCTGGCCCCAATTCATTGATGAGAAGAGACCTATAGAAAAGGTATTTTTGGTATTTCCAAGTGATATATGGAAATGCTAATGCCATTGGACAAGGTATTTAWTAAATGTCATGTCAAAATCTCCATTTATTTCTAATATCTATGTTCAATATGGAAAAGTCCAWAACTGCTAGAATAATCATTTAAGATTGGAAAAGACCTTTAAAATCATTGAGTCCAACTGTAAACAGGYTACTGAAGGTCTAAATGTTTGTGAGATCATTTCTTTCAGAAAAAAATTGCCCTTGCTGTTTTTTTTAGGGTGTGTCAAGAAGGAACAGTAAAGAGGAGAAACTAGAAAGGTCCTGCTGGTAAGCATCTTGCCTGACGCTGTGACAAATGTTGCTGACGAATTCAAACAATTTGGCATTGTGTACTGTGTAAACCAGCAGATCCCACTGAGTACTTGCGGGGTTCCAGGATAAAGGTGTTTGCCTCAGAATGTCACACAATGTGTATGCTCTGCATAAAAATGAGATGTGGCACGCAGCCACATACTGCTCCGATTCACGTATTAGCAAGAGAGAATATTATGGAGAAAAAGAAAATCTTTCAGACCTTTTAAAACAAAGGAAGGCTAACAATAAGAGCAGTGGCACTGTTGTGACTGAGGTTTCCTGTGAGCCAATTAGTCTGTTTGTCCCAGTTAAAACTGGAGTCTGGCARTAAAAATGTAACAGCTGAAGAACTGTCATGATTTTGTGCTTGCAGGGCCTTGTTTGCATTTTTTCCAGAGTTAAGAGAAAAGCCAYAATACTTTGTGCAGCAGAGGAGCAATTCTTAGAAACTCTGGCATTTGCTTATAATCTGCAAGAGCGTGGAAACCAAATGGCAGCTGTTGCAGTGAAAYAGCACAAAACTTGCTCAGTGTTTTTTCATATTGTCACTTGTATTGCTTAAAAGGGGAAAACAAACTGAACTAGTTTCCTGGGATGTCATTGYTTCTCCCAGTACTTTTCTGTTCAGTGTTTTAAACCTCGTGGATCAGAACTGGTCAGGTCTTGCTTGACCTGCCTTGAGATCAGGCACAAAACCAATGTCTTATAAAGAGAAGAAAATATCTGCTTAGTTTATGCTCATAGTAGTAACATGTGGACTGTGTTGGTTAGAATTTGGACACATTTTCACTTGAAAATTTAATTTGTGATAGAGTTGCTGAGGCACAAGGCATTATGATGCTTAATACACTTATCTTTTCTCACAAAAATATCATTCACATGCTGTGAATTCCACTGGGTTCCTGACTGTTTTAAGTTTTAGACTTAAGAAACATAAAACACTTGAGTACAAAACTTAGATCCATAGAAACTGCAYTTACCTGCCTCCAGAACTTGGACCTCTAAATTCTTTTGTGCAAGTCAGCTTCCTCCAAMATTATTTCCAGAAGATAAAGTATCTGTTTCTGGGGCATATCAAGATCTGACTATATTCCCACAATACTGAGTAATTTGAGGGTTTATTTCAGACCCATGTCAGCAGAGAGTAGGCTCTTCAGAAAAATAGCAGGGTCTAATCCTTTAGATTGTACAAGATTGCAATCAATTACACCTGTAGGGTGTTCTTACCCTGTCCTTTATATGATTCTAACATAAGCAATCTGATCAAATGAATAAAAATCCATCTTCAATATTCAACATAAACCTAAAAGCCTGGAAATTGCCRCCTAATTTATTTATATTGCATTGAGTAAAACAAGAAAGCCCATTCAGCTCAATGGGTTCTATCAAGTTTTTTCCTGAGACATCAACGCTCCCCATGCTGTGTCAGAGAATCCAGGCTTTCCTCTGTGGGTGTGAATGTCACTTCCACCTCCAAAGTTTAGGCAATGCTCAAACTATATTAAGCACATGTAAACATCAAGATGAAAGTTAAGTCTGATGATAAATTTTACCCTTCAGCAGTCTAGGACATAAAATTGCATCTTTCAATTCATTTGGAGAAACCCCAGACATCTCCATGTCGGGTCTACATTGTGTTTCTTCTCTGTAATGACTCCGTAATGTGTGGCTCTGTGGCACTCTTCTCAAACTACAACAGACTTGCTTCATTCTCCACAAATCTTGGACATTCAGCACTTTCAGAAACAGTAAGTTRAAACTGAGTCTAATGTATCCTACTGGAAGACAAGAACAACTCCACTAAAATCAATTAAATCACACAAAGTAGCGGATGAAATCCAAGCAGAATACTGTATAATCTTTGGTAATAGAAAAAAGCCCACACTTTTGTGATTATTAAAGCAGATTAAGTACTGTAGTAAAAAAATACATTTTTGTCTTCTTGGATTTTTCTGTGATTTTATGTTTTCTTCTCAAGTCTCTTCAGGATCTGAATTTGCCAGTGGAGTGTACCAATAGTATTTTCCTGTTGTAGTTACCAAACACCTGCAGGGTGTGAAAAGTATGTCTTGGTTTAAATGCACTTGAAAAGCAGGTTAAGTAAAGGTAAATGGTTCTCCAGCTCTTTTCTGTAATCCAAAATGCTCAGACTTCTTTACAGATTTAAACTGTATGTCCCCACTTTCCTGCCAACATGGCCTTATGAACACCAGTAAGGAAAGAAAGGTGGTTCCCAAAGGCTCTTCCCAAATTCTGATTCTGTTTATCTACCAATATAACAATATCTTTTAAACATCCAGAAGGAAAACAAATCCTCTTTTGTCTATCAAATACTTTACTTTAAGGATTTATATGTAATGGCAAAGCAATTCCTCTGAGAATTTCTGACAAAAATTTCCTGATAGAGGGATKACCTTTCTTGAACTGAAAACTCAACATCTCACTCTAGAGAAAGGGAGTTCATAGAACTTTAGACTAAATAACTTTAAACTTTCAGGAACAAGGCAAAGTGCATTATTTCTGCCCAGACAAAAASTATTACTTAATATTTAAAACTGAATAAAAGACATATTCTAGATTGAATAATTATTTACGAGAAGACAGAGGATAAACCATATGCACAAAGTAAAATGTTGGGATAAATAACACAGAAGAAGGAAAACCTCTAAGAAGCAGTTTAACACACAGTTTAAGATTATAAAGGAAAATGAAGTGCACTTAATTAACAGCACTTCATGGAAATTATCTAGTCACCTATGATATCCTTAACACTGTGTGTATTTGAAAAAGCCAGAAGAATTACAGTATTTAAAATCAATAACACCTGATAAAAATTTGAATTAGAAGGCAAAGTGTCCATAGAAGACACTTTGACTACCTCCTGTACTATGGGTATTCTGATTTAGTGGTTTGAGTGTAGCTGAAATTGGAAAAGATTTCACTATTTTCTGACTTTAGATTCTTTCTTAAGAATTTTTTTTGTAATCACCAATCACAACCTTAAAATCATCTTCCCTATTCACTGTCTTGTACTAGAGTATTTTGATGTAAATGTACTTTGTCACTCAATGGATAGCGAAAGGGAAAGCCAGGTTACAGGTAAAGTGTAGTTAYATAAATACTTGAGAATTACTGAAGCTTGGAATAAAAAGAGGAAAAATGTTTTCTATTTTCCTGCTTTCTATAATATGCCTATGTGTCAGGAAAAAAGAGGTTTTTGAAGAATGTTTTGGAATTATATTGATATGAAAAGATTAGAGTGGGAATACAATGCTTGATTGCCCAAACRTTTGTCATTCAAATGGAAATATATTTGGAGAAACAATGGAGAAATTTAATTCTCTTATTTTCAAATTACTAAATTATCATTTCTCTGTAAGGTGTGTAAATCATGATAAATCACAATGAATAAAAATCTAACACCAGCAATTGAATCTCTAAATAAAATAGGGTCTACTAAATCTTAAAAATAAGTTTTCTAGTAATTTTTTTTTTTAAAAAAAAGCAATAGCAGTATTATAGTACTAACAAAAGTCTTAAATAAAAATCACATTTGTTGAACTGAGAATATTTAGTCCTTGGCACATTTAAAATGCTTAGGAAACCAGAAGAATACCCTGTGGAACACCAGGTAGTCCATTAGACATTCTCATGTATATGTGATGGTCAAATAGGCCCTTCATTTTTTTTAAGATAAAGCTCATCAGATATTCAGGTTTTCTTGAAGAAGGRCATCATTTATGTACAAATATTTCTGGGTTTTTTCTCCATCATGGCAAGTAGTAACTAGCAGTTCATCATCTCCTAGGAAGCCTCAAACCTTAGAACATCATAGCTTTACTGTGTCTCATGCACACTTATTTACATCAGTAAATATAGTGAGGGCAAGCATGAAAAATGGGAACACAAAATCATTGCTGCTATCAGCACAAAGGAAGATGGGACAAGCAGCAAGATTTCTGTAACAGAACATCATGTTATGGATCCCAAAACCAGCACTGAAAGTGATAATGAAAAATAAAAATTAAAAACTCAAGCAACATTTTAACTTCTCTGACCTCAGCCCAAAAGAGCAGTGCCATGGCACTGAATTCTGCTACACCCTGTGTTTCAGAGAGTTGCATGTAAAGTTTTGAAATCTGGAACCAAGGCTTGTCTTCATCAMATTCTGAATCCAAAACCACTGAAGATTCCTGTACTAACCTGAAGATAATATTCCATCTGCTTGGTCCCAGCCACAAAGTGCACTGACCAACTTCCACTACTCTATCTCCCTGTACCTGTCAGCACAGGTGGGCATGCAAAATAGAAGGAGGTAAACATAAGATGAAAGTACTATAGAGCTTCTGGCTTTTGTGTCCTACACAGATCTTGAATGATGAATAATTTTTCTGCATCTCTCTTTCATGGCTTTCCTCCTTAGTACACATGAAGTGCTGCTGCTAGGGGGTACAAAAGAGTAGCTCTACAATGATAATCATTCTCCCACAGAATAACAAAGAGATGAAGAAAAATTAGGCAAACACCTCTCTTCAGTGAAGTGAATGAAAGGCATTCTATTTGGGTATTAAAAACAGTCAGAAGGAGRAAAATCTTTATCACAAGACTGAGGTCATCTAAGCTAAATAGAGTTTAGCAAAACAGGTAAAGTAAAAGCAATGTTTTGCGTAAATGTTATATGATTCACGATGAAATTGATTAATCATTTTAGTCAAAATTGATCTGAGCATCAAATACAACTCCAAAGGTCATGCTGATCTTGTGGGAAAGAGGCTCACTCTCRTAGSTAAATGTTGCATTTAAGTTTACAAGGTAAAAGAGGACAACATATCMATGCCAGTAGGACCAGGGAAATGRTTGTCCCTTTGCCCTYGGCACTGGTGAGGCAYCACYTYGAACARATTCCAGTTCTTGACCCCTCACTWCAAGAAAGACTTTGAGGTGCTGGAACACGTCAAGCACTGGAGCTAATGGAGGATCTAGAGACTAAGTCCTACAAGGAGCGGTTGAGGGAGCTGGGGTTGTTGAATCTGGAAGAAAGGAGGCTCAGGGGTAACCTTATCACTCTCTACAACTGCCTGAAAGGAGGGTGCAGCCAGGTGGGGGTCAGCCTCTTTTCCTAGACAACCTGTGACAGGACAAGAGGAAACAGCCTCAAAAAACTGCCCCAGTGGGGTTCAGGTTGCATATTAGGAGAAAATGGATTTTTATTTACAATTTTAATTAGRACACTTAACAACTAATTTTGCCATAACTTGGAGACTTAGCTCCTCTTCCCTTCTTATTTATGCAGTAATTCTTCCTTATGCTGTTGCTTCTACTCCAGAATTGGCTGCAGCATTAGCCATTATTTAGCACAGGTCTATGAGATGGGGGTTAGAGGGGAGAAGGGAATCTTCCTGTGGAAGACTGCAGGAAGAAACTGGGGTATGGTAAATTGTGGTTTGCTTTTTTCTTGAAACAAGGAGAGCTCTGAAAAATATTACCAGGCAATTACTTTTTTTTTTTTTTTTTGTCATAGGTTTAATGACAATTAAAAGGAAAGCATATACCTAATTTTCCATCACTAGAGAAAAATATAAAAAGAAGCACTGCAAAATGAGAGAACTATTATCCATTCTTTTATAAAGGACACATACCTTGAGAAGATTAAAAATAAGAACATTAATATCATGACTAATAACAGGAAACTATTTTTTCATCTATTAGATTAAAATAAGAACAAGTTTAATATTCATAAGCTACAAGAAGCAATCTTTCATGCATTAGTTCTAAATAGAAAAAAGCAATTTCAGTATCTTTCAGTCTTTTATCAGTAACTGAATTTGTCATACTTTGTGAAAGATAGCTTACTGAAGACAGTTTTAAATTATTTCTAAAGTAGTGGCACACCAACAGGGCATTTAATCCATTAAGAGGGTACAAGCAGGATAGATGCAAGTCAAATATGCATGTTTAGCTCCTGTTTATGAATTTTTATCAGTAGTGTCAATAGATTTTTGACACAGTCTTGTAAGTTCTTTCTCTCCAAATTTCATATAACCAAAAACAAAAMCAAAAACCACTGTCCCTCTATCCTCCCAAAAAAACAACAAAAAAACCAATCAACAACCCTYCAAATCCAAAGAAAATCACCCCAACATAAAACCACTTGAACAATTTAGAAGTTGAATTATCTGTGCTAAGGAACATAAACATATCTTAGATGATGATTTCTTAACTCTCAGGTTACAGATGTGGCAGACTCTCTTCCTTCCTCAATATAACAAGGAAATAGTTCTCCACACTGTCTTTGTTGCCATTATTGTGTTCTGCATAATGTGATGCTCATTGACTATAAAATGAAATGCTCCTAACATCAGCATAAGTAGGATTTCACCCATTTYTTCCAAATTTAATTATTATAGTGATACCACGAAGCACTGCAAGTGCTGTTTTTTATTTTTTTAAATTCCAGTCTTACATCAAACTGACTGTGTATGGAGGTAGGAGCTTGACACCCTCTGACTAGGCTCTTTTAGAGGTTCCACATCAGGAGGATTTAAAGTTTAATACCACATTTACTTTATATAATTGTTGTTTCATGGCATTTTGATTGTGTAGAGTATTACAGCTGCACACTGAATCATACCAAAAGCATGATGTAGCTATTGCAATGTGCAGCTGAATCATGAGGCAAACATGGTTCTCATTACCAGTCCCTGTACTCTCATCATCATGGTGTTGGGTGTGTCAATTCACCAGAAAGGAGTACAGGGGATGAACCAGGTCAAGCCCATTACTCTCTTGAAAGCTCACTTTAGTAGCTGGCCAGTTTTCAAACTTAACCTTAGGCTGAGCCACACATACCCTTTTTCCCCCATGCTGCTCTGGCTAGCTCAGAACAGTAGTCTCCACTAATTATCTCAGTGAAAGCTGTTTATACAACCTGATGACGCACTGGTACTGTTTTCTATCTAAGCCAAAGTTTACTTTTCAGTCCCCCTAAAAAATGCAGCTTTCTTTACAATAATTGTTGTTCTTGACATTCTTCCCCGAGCTCATTATTTTTACCCTTCTCCTCCAAGTCTTCCTTCATTGTGGGGAGATTGGTCAAGTGAAACAGCGTCAGTGTGGTGCAAGTGCAAAGGTTCTCAACTGCTGGGCTCCATCTCAYATCTCTCTAATTAGTGTATGTATGTACAGAATGACTTTTTCCTCTCACCCACCGCATATGCTCTATTTTGTTGCTTTCTGAATTTGGCTAAAATTAGGATTTTTAGATACAAAGTTATGACTATGYTTTTTCATCTTTTAACAACAATATTCACAAAAAATTTAATTAATACTTACGGGTCATTATGGCTAAATAATGCTTAAATATGTCTTTTTAAAAATTCTTACGTGTTCTACATTTTAGTTRCTAATCTCAAAACAAAGTTTTCAATAGGTTTCTTCAGTAACTGCTTAAGATGAAGACCAAAATGCAAAGGACAAATTGATGAGAGGTGAACAGGACTTTGTGTTAAAGTACTTCTTTTTAAGACACAACCAGAGTTATGACATGAGCCCTCCTATCTCAAATTGATTAGTAAATGAACAGATCATTTTATYGCACTACTGAACAGTACTATAAATGCCTAGAAAAGATTTACCAGAAAATCTGATAATAAGGACACATTTGAGAGGTTACATTCACATTTGGGCACATACTCAGATCTTATCTACAATAGTTTTCTCAAGTCCTCCTYCCCTCTGCCATAGCTATTTTTCAGATACATCAAGAAGAGCACTTACCTCTGCATATTTCATCTGGTGCAAGTTCTACAATCAGCTTAGGATTTCCTGGAATCCAAGAAACGTGTTCCAGATTTCAAATGAGAATATCTTTGGTTTAAAGTGAAATGTTCCGAGCTAAGGATTTCAAGTGACAACCATACTGATTTTTGAGTTTTGTTTAGGCCATACTTCAGCCCAACCACAACACTTGCAGGTTTTACATTAAACTCAGTCAGAAACGTCAACAAAAAAAAACCCAAATTAAGTCTCCATCCCCAAGTTGTAATGATAGAATCACAAGAAAACTCAGGTTTGAAGGGCCCTTGGCAGGTCTCCAATCTGACACTACTAGTCACAACCAGTTCCACTAAAGGTCAAATGGGCATAATCCAGACAAGTGTTAAAAAACTCCCAGGATGGATACTGCATAGTCTCTCTAAGAAATCTGCTCCCACACTTGACTGTCACCACAACTTTTCCTTATATCCAGCCTGAAACTCTTGATTTAATTTATGCTGCTGTCTTGTCTTCTTGCTATGCACAGCTGTGATGAATCTAACCCTGTCTCTTTTATAACCTCTCATGGGTACTGGTAGGCTGCTATTGCGCCTCCCTGGGGATGTTGCCTCCCTGGGTTGAAAAAGCCTCCTTACATCAGCTTTCCTCATAGAGCTGCTAGCAAAAAATGGAAATAGGTTTCTGCTCTTCCCCTCATTCAGGCCTTCAGTCAGGACAGCTGTATTTGTGAAAGCTGAACTTCAGCTATAAGAGCAATGAAAGCAGCCGTGGTGATCCAATATTTGTTTGACTTCACTGARAAAGACAACGGTGAGAAACTGTGACCATTGTTTATGCACAGAGTCTGGACAATATTGTCAAAAAAGAAGTAGAATTGTTGAARGCAAATAATAATAATCACATCACTCAACCTGCTGGTCATGTCTCTCTTGATGCAGACCAGGATGCAGTTGGATTTCTGAGTTGCAAGCACACACTGCTGAGTCATATTGAGCTTTTCATCCACTAACACTCCCAAGTTATTCTCCCCAAGGCTTGCCTCAACCCATTTTCCACTCAKCCTGTGCTTGTGCTTAAGATGTGCTAAAAGATGAGCCTGTGCTATAAAATAAGCTTTCCTTTGAAGCAGCCAAASGGAACTTTTCCAGTTACCTAAGCTTTTCTAAAAAATTTTCTTTCCACACTGAATATTAATTTGCATATATAAAAATACATCTATTTTCATACATCTATTTAAAATAATAGGTGCTCTCAAATAGTCAGTTTTACTTGCCAGCTCAGTGTGGCTGATTTGATGATTCACCAAAGTCAGGACTGTTTAAAATTTATGGGGTTTATTCTCCTTTTGCCAAGCATTTTCTACATACAGAACATTCACGTGGTATAAATTACAGAACAAAAACTGCATGAGACAGACTACTTCAATTGAGTAACAGACAGTTTACATGATTATTGTTTGTTCACAATGGAGAGGGGTTCTTAAAAAGGAAAATAGATTMAGTAGCTAGAAATGTAAGCAAAAATTTTTATCTCAGTTAAAGCTACTTACCCGGAGATTYGCTCAAGCTAAAGAGAGATCTACTGTACCACACAGGGCAGAATGCTCAATGCACACAAGATTACAATGCTAGAAAATTCCAGATTTCAAAGCAATTTTACACAATCTAAATTGCAGTAAAACTTTGTTTAAAAAAAGGTATTTTTTTCTGATTGCCTTCAGTAAATGGAGGTCAGTTTAAGAGTTTATAAGCATTCTTTAGCAAAAACATAATAAAAATAAAAATACTCTCAAACTTCTAAGTCATTGCTCTGAGTCTGGATAGATGTTCACTGCTGGCTTTCTATTGACTTGTTAYTCTACTTCTGGGAATCTTATTTTTCCCATTTACATGTTTAACCAGTGTTATATTAGAATACTAAGTAAACAAACTATAAAAATACAAAGTTTTTGTTATTTGTTGTTTGTTTTTCTTTTTTTTTTTTTTGCACTAATCCAGTTGGATGCAAGGACTAGAAAACCTGTTGAGCTAACCAAATGGTTTAACAAATAGGAACCAATGGTATAATGAATAAGCAAAAATGTTATCTACTGGTTGTAGACTTCAGTTCTTTGCATTCTCACTTTTTTAAAAATGCATTTTCTTTATGTTTAATTAACAGTTTCCTCAATGATATAAGTGAAGCTTTGTGATGCCAGGTTTTTAGAATGTGGCATATTCTRGAAGGATGTGCAATATTTCTCTTCAGTAGAACTGAAACTCCTTGCTGATGCCACGCTGTGATAGCTGAAAAACCTAACATCTATTTTTTTTCTAAAAAAAGGCTAAGCTTCTGCAAGCAGCTTTCTCARCTAAGACACCATAAAAATAAACTCCAAAATGCAGTGATCAGAAAGCACTGCAAATATAATTTTTCTTTTTTTTTCCCCTGTCTATGTATGTTCCACAACTTGACACCTGGAATTTGATAGCAAAACTTTCTTTCCAATGACAAGCAATCCTGTAGCTGCAGTGGAAATAAATTTTATAATTTCTAYGTTTGTCTTGTGAGACTTTTGCTTCAAGGCACAAAAAGATTTAACAGTGGACTGGAGAGGACAYAACATTTCAGCTTAAGGAGTCAAAGGTTGTTGTACAACAGCTCTTGTTTTGTGTCTGAAGCAAAAAAATACAAAATTTGAATCATATTTAAGTCTTCCATTTACAAATGCAAAGTATCATATTAAATTTCCTGAAGCTTTTTCGGTTGTTTTTTTTCTTCATCTTTTTTTGCAGCAATTTATTACACTTACTGTCCATTTCAATATTTAGTTATTTCAAACAGCACAATCTCAGTTGATAATTAATAAGGAGTACCATTATCAAGTAGCCATCATTTTAGCCACTTTTGTGTGGAAGTTGATTCAAATTGTGTACATGTCAAAGAAGTGGCAGGTATAGAAGGGCCTATCAATTTAAAATTAAAATTGTGTAAATTTGAATAATGGTGTAATTTAAGTGCAATGTACTGCAAAACTATTAACTCAGTAAATATCTAACACAGATTCTTATGCTTCTCCAACCCAAACTACTGTGTTGCCTCTCTCAACTTCGGTGATTTCACAATTCAACTTATTGAGCCGTCCATCCAGGATAAACAGRGATTCCTTGGAAGGGGTCATGAGATACTGACCAAAAAGGCCACTGTCTTTTATAAGACGGTTCTTACTGCTCCAAGGCCATTCGCCTGCCTTGATGGGTTCCTTCAGACTCTTCACCATCTTCACCTTGCCAGAGGAGAGCTCCAGGAAGAGAACATCAGTTTGTGTGCTGGAGCTGCAGTAGACATTGTATTGATGAGCCTCRGTGAAGGATGGCTGAAAAGCTACATCAGATATGTGCAAATTGGTGTGAATGTCAAACGCATCCTGTATTTCTCCTCTCACTGTTATGGACTGGATCCTCATGAGGCCCTTGGCATCATCAATGCTGAGAAGGTAGTGCCCRTCTGGAGAGATATGTGGCGTGCCGGTCACGTCGCCGTTGTATCCAATCACGGAATCGGTAACACTATCCACTATGAGCTGCGGCAGGACAGCCCCAGTGGTGTCAGGCTTACAGCASAGAAAAAGATATCCTCCAAGGTGTGTGTAAGCCAGTGACTCAGGAATGCAATTATAATCCTTTAAACTGATTGTCTTGATGTACGACATCGTTTCTAGATCAATTTTCTGGAGTGTGGGATTGTCCTTATGAAGAATATATCCAAACCTGAAAGGAAAAGCAGAAAACCAAAGTCAGAGCTACTGTGTGCATTATATATGAATGGGGAAAGACACCATGAGCAAAGGAGATGAGTTAGTATGTGCAGCAGTGTACTGCTATATATCTTAGCTTMACATGTTTCATATATTAAGCAGCTTATAATATTTCATTTTTAGTGTTCTTGTAATTTAGAATGTGTAAAAAATGCCTAAAACCCATTTATCTGATTAATGTGAAAGTTCTTTTCTCYTACTGACACAAGGGAAAAGGTAAACCATTACTTTCAGAATATCTATTCACGTCTAACTTTTACAAAAGCCAGGAAGGAGAAAAAGATTAAATATCAATAGATACCACATCCCACATATTTGAATTCAGTTCATACAGCTCTTCGACTTACTTRGGAACATCAGCTTAACCCAGCTCTCATTGTTATTCAGATCATTATCTGAATCTTCCTTATCTTAATTCAGTAGAAATGAATATCATAAAAAGATTTAGGTTTATGCCTCCTAATTATCCAAACATCATATTTCTTACAATTTCAATGACCTTTTATATTCTTCCATACATCAAGGAACTTCCACTGAACATGATGAATAATATGGTTAAATTTTAAAATCCTAGAGATGATTGTAACCTTTTAATATAAACTATACCACCATTCTTTAATAGTAATGTATATGTTCTGACTGTACAATCAATTTTCTGCATGTATATATGCAAAAAAGATACTTCTAAATATTATGGAGTCATGTGACAGCATATTGGCTTTGCTTATCTAAATAACTTTCACAGCTCTTTTCCCAAACAGCTGTTTTCTTTTGGCACATTTCTTGGCACTTTCCACTGAATCTTTGATCCTAAGAATGAGGCTKCATGATGATATATGTAATCTAAAAATACTTTTAACATCCTTTTGATATAAAGGCATATGACAGCCAGAATATTCCAACAACTGAGTTGACAATTACACAAAATTTTCACACTGCATTTGTAATCCCTGTGTACTTACCAATCAGTGAACCACCAAAATAACAGGCAAAAAATGTTTCAGGACATTGTTCAGTCATTTGCTTAGTATAAGATGGGSTGAATTATATTTGCACTTCCTACTGAATTGATGTAAGAACTCTTTTAATTTTAGCCCCACCTTTCAAAATACTTGCATACTGCTTCAGTATTATAAAAGTACAGAACTAAAGAATTATTTCGATGCTTAGGGACCTTAGGATTTCATTTGGTTCAAATCCTGCCCAAAGAAGGGCCAGTGAGAATCAGATTGTCTGCGAATATAATTTGAGCTGATTATGAGATCATTTTTGTCTTTGATTATTCAGCCACTTATAAATACATGAATTCAATCATCTTGGTTAGAAAAGTGTGAGCTTTTTTTGGAAGCCATGTCTGAATAACTCACTTAAGATAACATTACTTTTCCATTCATGATGTCTGATGTTCTGTCATAGAAAAAGTCTAGGATCATCAGGCAGAATTCATTTTTAGGATTTTTGGCCACAAAACATCAGTTTCCTAATCTTTTTGGGTAGCCACAAAGTCCTTGATTCCTGGTTCTATTAATAATTAGTAAGCATTTTTCAGCTATAAGAAACAGACCTATGCTGTATTATGCATAGAATCGTCCTGTAATAGAAGGGGTTAAATAGGTAACAGCACTGACATTTCMCATGCCTCCATGTTTAATAATTAATGCTAGACACAGGAGCTGGGGTTACAAAAGAACAATCGAACTGGCTTATTGATTGTATTTTTACATAATAATGTAAAGCAACAATYGCTGAACTGTACAGGACTGTTCACAAGATGGTAAAGGGAAAATATCTAATTTTAAGGTCAATGTGAACCTGGTACCAAATAATCACAGGTACCAAATAATTTAATTTTAAGCTATTATATTATTATTTAATCTATTTTAATGAAAGTACACAGTGCAGACAGATTTTTCTTTCACTACTTTTGATCTCAMTTTCAGTTGGAAAAGCACAGTGAATTTCTTGTGTTTCAGACTGGCAAGCTGACCTTGGGTTTGAAAGCATTATTTTTCTCTTTCAGCATACCAATATATAGTCATGGGAAAAATCAGGAAATCTTTTTTKAAATTGAAAGGAAAGGCTCTCACTGAGTTGTTTTTAGCTTATATAGGTACTAAACCACAGACTTATATCCAAGTGAAATTTTTCAATATGYGTAAACATACACCAAATTCTTACTGTGATTTTTAAAGTATAGCAGTCATCATCTACATGGTCAAATATATAAATGTTTTTTAAAATTTGGCCTCTTGTTTTCAGAAACTGTATTAAAATAGTAATAAATTCTCTTCTGTAAGAAAACCATTTAACATTTTTAATATATTTGATACATTTCATTCTATATATGTGTCCATCATATTTCATTATACCTTTATTTTATTCAGGAAAAAGACTTAAAATTTGACTGTATGTTTTAAATTGCATTTTAGTTTCTCTCCTGCATGATAGAAAATATGTCTCCTTTTTAAAAAAGGTAATATTTTTTTAAAAAGCCGAAGGAATTCTTAACTATTTTCCACCACAAAAAAAAATTAAAAAATATAAGCATATATATTTTAAACTAGTTAAAGCCTAAACAAATTTAAAAATCTAAACAGATATATTTTAAGCTGGTCAAAACCTAAACCATTTTTTTTTTCTTTTATCATATATCAAGCAAGAAGAAGAAATCTTTGTGCTGCTGACAATTTTTTCTCTTAAAGATTATTCCAGGTCATAAAAATGATCTTTTTCTAAAGTAAAATATAACTAGAAAATACAAGATTAGCATCMATTATCTAAATMATCRAATTTTATKTGCTGATTTAAATTGTGATTMAAATGAAGSATTTAAATCAATTTGATTCAAAGAWCTCTGCCTTGCTTATGATTATTTGATCAAGCAGTGTTAATGATCAATTTATGCAATATTTTTCCATTCAAATGKTATTGATTTCAAAAGGAATATATAAGTTACTAATCTTTGCTTCTCACATATTACTCCCAGAATATATGGTTTTGAACCACAGGTGCACTTTAACTTATGTTTACTTCGGTTACACAAACTCTTTGATTACCAAATCTGAATGCATTGTCTAAGGTTGAAGGAAAGGTCTTGTCTACCTTCCCAAGGGGTARCATCAACTAAACATGTGGAAAGACTCATGTTTGACATCTAGCTTTCCCYACAGAGGTCACTGCCATTGGTTTGAACTCCAGTTTCTCATTGCCTGGTGCTACTTTCTCTCAGCCAAGTCCCCTAAACTCTGCCAGTTRAAAGGTTTGCATAAGCATCCCTTAATGCATGCCATTAAGATAAATTTACAGAATCACAGAATGACTAGGTTGGAAGAGACCTTCAATTTAGCTACTGTAGAATAATTAAAATCCTTTAAATATTTTTTGTGGATTAACCTGGTTGGTGTGRTGAAATACCTTAGGAGCCACAGAAGAACATTGATGCAATCCTTCTCACTAGCACAGACAGATTTCATAAATATTATGTTTGTCCACAGCAAGGGACTCCAGATCTCCAGAGTCAGTCAGCAAACTTAAGGCATCATTTCCTCATCAATACTAGCTTATTTTAAAGCTTTATCTATCTCTTTGTAATATTTGGTTCACAGTTCAAAAAGCCACAAGTAAAAAGCTTACAGCGTCTTGGACAGACTGTTCCTGCAACRTAAACAGTGGCTTCAGCTTTGGTAATTGAGTTTAACCGAGAACTATAGAAACTGGCTTCAACATTTTACCCACTTTATCTGATGTTGTATTTTTATTGCACTTGAGAGATTTACTGTCTCTTGCTCTGGAGCTATTAAGGAACTTGATTATATATGYTACAGCAGCTAACCATATATATTCTGATAATCAGTTATACCTGAATGCCTATTTACAAYGCATCTTACTTTTAAAGCATGCAAAGAGCAGTTTAATGCATTTTTTCAGTGATTATTTATTTTCAAATAACAATTATTTACAGCTATCCATTTATTATTTCTGAATTGGAAACAAAGGTTTTTAAGATATACTCTTTTATTTCTGAATTGGAAACAAAGGTTTTAAAGATATACTCTCCTTCCTTAAAGTATTGACTCCTTTAACGCTGATAAAATATAATTCTATTTTCTTGTAAGATTAACTTGCAAAAGACTTTTTGCTTTATAGTATTTTCTAGTTCAAACTTTAAAGTCAGTGCTTTAGACACAGATGTAAAGTTAGCTCACAGTGTAATGTTTCTGGGGCTGAATACACTGAGAGGTCAGTTATGTGAGCAGAATAATATATAGAACGTACATAGCATATTTTAGTTACTGATTTCAAAGCACTGTAGAGTGCTTTGAGTGTAAAGGAAGCTGAATGACTGGCCTAAGGCTATATAATAATCCACTGGCATAGTCTGGGTGAAAATGCAGGTTATCTAAAGCCCAGCATGGTTTCTAACCTATCATGCTATAGGCTACTATTGCAACTGAGGCACTAAAGAGACAGACATGAGAACGTACATAAAACAAAAATATATAATTTTGCATAAGAGTATACAAAATCACTCTGTCAAAATAATGGTTTTGATTACTAAAAAGAGACAGAACTTTGGACCTGGCTGGGAGAGAGGTTGGTAAAATTTCATGAAGGATCTACTCTTCCCAAAACTGGGAGAATAGCTGCCAAAAGTAATTTATTAGAACAAATAGAATTTTATCAATACTACTGTTTGAACAATTCTTTCTTGGCTGTCATACTGCCAACAACATTTCAGTGTCCAATTAAAATTCAGTAAAGCTGGACAGTGATGYAAATACCCTAACAGCCCAACAATACAGATAAAAAGAAGAGGGGGGGAGAGGGGGTGGGGGGAATCCTTTAAAGCTGCCAATCTTCTTGGGTGTTAAAGGATTTGGCAGGCTGTGTGTTTGATATGTTTGTCTGCCTGTCTCAGTGAGAGCTGGACTTTTGAGAAGCTGAGCAAATCCAGAGAGGTCTGTTCTTGTGCCTGTGAGGTTTGAGGGGCTGATTTTTAGTCTCKGAGAATTCTCAGGCAGAGGGGTAAGGATGGAAAAAGTAATGAAATTCTGGAGGGAAGGTGCAGAAGGGAAAAGAGAAAGTGAAGAAAACTGATAAGAAAAGCTAAGAATTCTGTTTCTTGTATAGTTTAAAAAAAATACAAACCCAACAGGAAAAAAAAAACGAACAATGAGAAAATATACTTTTGTTACCTAAGACAAGGAAGTACTTTCCAAGCCATGGGCAACTGAGGAAGATGATAAACAGGTTTTTTTATAGGGCCATATATCTGTCAGGTTAATAATTTGTTACTAATAATTTTGAAAGAGTTGACTAGTTCTTAGCACTTTAATAAATCTCAGAATAACAGGAAAATTTGGAAAGTCTGAAAAAAAAAGATTGTTTAAATATTCATAAGACAAAGTCAGGTAWCCCAGCTAAGCTTGATGCATATCCAAGGGAAATAATAAAATAGATAATATGAGAATGACCTAGAGAAAATTGTTAATATAATGCAAACATAGATTACAAAAAAAATGGACTTTGTCAGACAAACCTAATTTAATTTTTTTATTAGAAAACATTCTGAAGGTAACTGAATATCAGCAGGCCATAGCTTTCATGGAATAAAAACTTGTATCTGAAGGAAAAATAATTTTCTCTAATAAAATGTAGTTGTCAATGCAGAGTCATCATTTTACAGTAAATGTCTTGGTACAAAAGCTGATACTTCMCAAAATTTTCACAGATGATGTGGATGTAAATGTCTATGAGTATATATGACACTAAGGTTGTAGATAATGACAGCAAAATAATTGTAGTCATTATATACAGTTGCTCATTCAAGCAAAATGTGTTTGAAGGTAGACAAGTGCAAAGTTGAGCAACTTCWCATGTGAATGAAGAATGTAGGACATGAACACAGAACAGTATCCTAAAATGTAGCAGTTATAAAAGGATTTAACGACCATAGCAGACATGCAAGTCAATACGAAATCTGAATCCAATGAGTCATAAATAAAACCAAGACCCAAAAACCTCTGTAAAGTCCTCAAGGGTATATCAAAAGAGAGGTGAGTAAGAATAACACAACTCACTCATACCTRTATACCACACTGGGGCAAGTAAACAAAGAATGCTTTATGGTTATATTTTTTTCTCATTTTGGCCCTTCTAAAACGAAATTATAAAAAATTAGGGGCAAGCAAAGATCTTAAAATTATTTGAGGAATGGAGACAATGGTTTTACACAAGAGTCTGAGTCCAATGTAAAAATGGTTGCATACTGAAACCAGACAACTTTCAATTAGGAATAGGTGACATTTTCTAACAATGGGGACAATATACCATTGCAACCAAGTGGTTGCAAGTGGTTCTACACATTGAAATCATGCACAATATCAGCACATAAAGGTGTTTGTCACAGTCCATATTGGAATCACACGTAACTTAAACCTGCCAGACATGAGAACAMATCTTTACAATAATTTATTGTACAGTTAATGCAAGTGGGAACTGTAGCCTGTGGGCATATCACTTCAACTGGAGGAAACTGTGAAATCTGTGATYGTTTCTTTCTTCACTTACTCTATATGAATAAACAATAAAGATTTTAATCCCAGATTTTCAAGATTTTTGACCATATGTTGTGATGAAAGTTTAAAAGAAATAGGGCCATTTGTACTTAGCATCTCTATAGCAGTTTCTGTAAGAGTAGTACACTGTATTTGGCTGAGATGGAATTAATTTTTATCATATCAACCTGCATGGTGCTGTGTTTTGTGAACAAAAGTGTTGATAACTCACCAATGYTTTAGTTATTGTTGAGCACTGCTGGCACAGCAACAAGGCTTCTCTGYTTCTTACTCTGCCTTTCCCATGAGTAGTCTGAAGGTGTGGAAGAGGCTGGCTGATACAGCCTGGGCTACTCCATGACGTGTAACTTTATGTTCAACAATAAAACTTCTTCCAAAGCAGCTGTTGCTCCTGCTAAGTGGGAGCTCAGCTGCTGACTGGGGACAGCTCTCCCCAGGGAGTCATTAGTTTTCCATAATGAGCTTTACAGAACCCAGACAAAGGGAAACAGAGGTAACTAAAATTTGCTTATCCAAACCRGCTTCAAAGAAATGGGAAGAGTATCCTAAAACGTGGTAATTGCAAAATGCAAATTAAAAAAACATGCAGATCATATGGATGATTGCCTTGTTTTTAAAAATAAAAAAAACATGCCTACATATTTAAAGTTCTGTAATTATAGTGGCAAAGTTGATAATACTAGAAATCATTAGTTCTGCTTTCATCTCACAAAAAAAATTCAAGACCATTATTTTTAAAACATTTTAAAGGTATTTAAAATATGGGATTTCACAGACCTGTAAGTGTGTCTGTAACACATGCAGAAAAAAAGACCAGTAAACCAAGGAACTCCATCATTCTTTTCCCAAATTATCATAATTACCGCTATCTCAGTTCCTGAAAAACAACCTGAAGACTCTCATTACCAACCTGTCAAAGTAATCCCTACAGCAAATCAGATTATTGCTCTACCAAAACCRCTCCTCTCTCTTGCTCTCATCAGATTATCCAATCTTGCAGAGTGATGGAAGTCTTTTAGCAAATCTTTCTTTGGAATAACATGCTCACAGGAACTTGCCCATCACTGAGAAGCAACTCATGACATGAGGTACTAACATTGTATTGTAAAAGATATTAACTTTGGAAACCATGCTAGGTATTATTGCACATAAATATTGTCARTTTTTTCAAGTATTTTCACATCACCTCTCTTTTCATACCTAATTTTCCATTTTTAAATTTTTTTTACCAGCAAATTTCCCATCATCTTAAATTCCATTGTTTGTAACAGGTATAAAAGRTAAAAAACTGAATTTTCTTTTCCTKACAACTTTCACTTATGAGAAAATGTGAATGTGCAGATTATAATTTCACAACAGGATTTATATAGCTGGCTCCCTTACACTGTCCAAAATAGATTATTCAATCACTGTGCTTTAAGGTGTGGGGCTTTCAAACCAGGGAAAAAAACCTTTTGCTAATGCAGAAAAATGATCTATTGTGGTTTAGAACATATAATGTTGGTCTTACATAAAATTTCTCTCAAATTCTTTATTAAGTCWGTTCAGCCTAAGTAGCATTGACTCTGGCAGAGCTCAGGAAGAGYATTTTGCTTTTGAGGAATGAACAAAACATCTTTTTTCTCTTAAWTATCTCACTGTTCTTATATATCTGTTATGTCATAGCTCTTTATARCAATGCCAAAACTACTTTGAATGTCACTAAACAATTTAAAATGTGTACAGCTTCCTGCTCTGGATTTTGTGGGTTTGCTCCATAACAAGAAGGTAGATTTCGATAAATTAATTAGAAATTGTATTGTTGAAGTATCATTGGTAGAACATGCTATATATTGGCAGTTGTAAATGAACCTGAAAAACAGAAATCTGGCTGAAATCTTTAGTGACTCACCCAGTTCTGTGGGAGGCTTCCTGGTTTCAGGATGTCACATTTATGTGCATAACTCTCCATCTTCATCACCATAGTATCTAAGTAAATATTTTTCCAATTTTCTACTACTGAGAAAAGGCTTAATAAGAAATTTATTCCAGAAGATCAGCACTTATTGCCTGAACTGCAGCACTGCCACGTTTTAATATCCCTTTCCATATCTGAAAATGGTTGACACTGTTTACAAAACAAAATACGTAGCCACTGCACAAGGAGCTTGTTTACTCTCAAGCTTTTTCTGAATTCAGTTGATMAAGTCACAGGGCAAACACTCATCCTGTGTGTTGGTGTACTTCACCCTGGCAAGGATTCTGCAACCATTTTGTTATGAGTGCTAATAGGTGTCTAGCAAAAGATCTGTATGCATCTGTGGATTCCCCTTTGGACCCTTCCTCTTGTCATCTAAATCCTATGGGACAGAGGGAGGGATAAAATAATAACCTCACACCAATTCAGTGCTGAATTGCATGAAATATTACTCTCATATACTTACAGTTTACTTACTGCCAGTCTGCAGAGTTTTAATGGAGGTATGTATTGTTTGATATAAAAAAGAGCCTGTTATAAAATATAGATATGCATACATGCATATGACTATATAGAAGAGGTATAATATCAGTTTGCAGTTGAAGTCTAGGAAGGAAATCACAAACTACGGTTTCCTTCTTTTCACTGTTTTTTCTTTGAARGTAAGGACTGGAAAAGTATAAATAATTTTTGCCTCACATATCCTGGGCCTCAGTCCTAAGGTTCCAAATACTGCTCCTTTCTGCACAATCCTGTGTCTTCTAAATTTGCCTATAAAGACCCCACTGATGCTGTTTGACAYCAGGTGGTAGTATCCTTGAAAGCAATGACTTTTCCTTGTCCTCTCAAGTGATAAGCATGCTCTCTCTCCTTTTAGGATTAAACAGAAATGGTTTCATTTTCAGCTGATGAACTGGAGAGTTGAATGCCTACATATCAGTATCATATATCATTTAGGACAACAGTGCTAGATCTGAAGCCACAAAGAGTTAAGTTCTGGGTGGTTCTGATAAGGATTTCAAGTAAGACGCTTTGAAATTAAAAAAAGTGCAGTTTCATATAAGCACCTGTGCAAAATGAGTGCACTGYCACAATGACCAGTTTAATTTTAAGTACTGTGATTTTTTTTTTTATTAATCTGTTCTTTTCATCAGTTTATTAAAAACTGATATATGAACCAAAAAATAAAATAACAAAAATTATATGCCATAGCTGCATCTCTTCCAGAGTACA
Source organism: Alauda arvensis (assembly GCA_902810485.1). NCBI lineage: Eukaryota > Metazoa > Chordata > Aves > Passeriformes > Alaudidae > Alauda > Alauda arvensis. The sequence goes on from CADDXX010000140.1 coordinate 1,670,257, forward strand.
TAAACATATCAATTTGCTTATATTTGTACCCTTATTGCTTTGAAATGAACAAGGAAAAAACCTATTTCTGCAGTCCTAATCGAGTACAACTGCTTCCCTCCTCTTCGAAGGACTGTATCAGTGGTCAATAAGAAGGTTTAAGAATTGCCATTTCAAATGTACAGCATCACCACAACACCTCAGTGCAAAAATCATTCTCTACAGGTATTCCTCTTCTGTGGACATCTGCATTTCCATGCACAACTATGCAAAAATCATTCTCTACAGGTATTCCTCTTCTGTGGACATCTGCATTTCCATGCACAACTATGTATGTTTAAATATGAGCTGAAAATCTAACCTGCTATTTTTGCCAGTGGAAATCTAGACCATACAGTCAACAGAGTCTGAAGAATTTTTTAAAATAACCAGCACCMTGAGATAAATTGTTTATACACTCCCCTGTGTGTGTGGACTAAATCTCCAGTAACCATTGCAGAAGACAGACCTCTTACACCCACAGACACACTGTATTTTCACATCTAAATCTAGGTGCTGACAATCTGAATCTCACAGTCACCATAAGCATTCTCTCAGTATGAAAACACATTATCCAAACACAGCCTAATAAAACTTTGCACAGATTTGGACAATTGAAGTTTAAATGACTGACATTACATCACAMTGTAATTAAGAGCTACAATTACTTTTGAGATGTGATTGTCTGTTTCTCCAAGCCATTATAATAAGTTCAGGTATCATACAGCAGTAGGGGTGATAAAAGCTGCCCTTTGTGGTCAGAAATTAAAACCACTAATTAGAGGAATAGTGAAAGTGCCTATGCTGAAAGTGCCTGCATAGAGTGAAGAATGTTATAAAAGTCTCCATGCAAAACAGCTCTAAAAACAGAGAAGTCTCTCCCAATATTTTCAGAAATCTCAGAAGATGATTATCACCACTCTCAAAGCATAGCTCTAACAGAAAACCTTCACTTTTCTTCCCACAAAAAGCATAATTTGCCAGGCATAACAATCAATTTCAGTATTTTTTAAAGGCTACAGAGTCATCAAACAGGCAAAGAGAAACTCTTCACAGTCTGCTTTTCATTTTTATCTTAGGTTTTTGGGGAGATCTATGAACTGCATGCAAATCTTATCTATGAATTTTCCAAAAGCAACTTTATTGAGCACAACATCTCAGTGAACTGTGTTTTCATGACACTATTAAAGTACTTGACATACTCTGACAGAACTAACACCAAGGTTACTGCAAAATATTGAGATGGAATCCACTTCAGACARTGACTTTACAAAAGATAACTAATATTTTTCAAGAATACTAAATATAATGAAATGTGGCTAGTAASMATGYTGTATGTACTGATTTTAAWAGTTTTGGAAGTTTCYTKGTTTCTAAAGAATKATTTTTMAAGTGTTTCTMTGGACAGGGACAGCTGTGCAAGGGAATGGTACATCACTTATGCTACACAACTTTTCCATTTAAAGCATGGGTAACACAGGAAGAAATTAAAGCCTACTGAGGCACAATAACTTGAATTAACTACAACAGAGTTAGGTCCAAATTGTCTTAACAATATTTATTGTCTTTATAATACTGTGAATTGTATACTGGATCATTGCAAAAGTCACAAGAGAAAAAGAAAGCACAAAGAAGAAACTCATTGCAGGGCTTAAAGGTACTAGAAAGTCATGTGAATAGCCAAGAAAGATGCAAGTGTGGAGCTGCCAACAGGTAGCAAATGAGCAACCTGTGTTCCTCCATGMTATTTTCCTCTTTTAGACAAGCCAGATATACTGCTTATCACTCCAACTGCAGTCAGTATAAAAGAGGAAATATCTAAGCATTGTTTAAGAAGACAAAATAGAGAAAATATTTGGGATTTTTTTTCCTAGAAATGGGGATGAATTAAATTTTTCATTTCTTTTAAAGAATAAATATTAACATAAAACTTTAAGAATCACTTCAGGAAAATTATGTTCTCAAAATAGAAAACAAATATAACAGAAGATAATTAAATTACCTACAATCAAAATTATCTGTACAAGAAACAAAGAGCAGTATTTCTGTACAAAAGACAAATTTTATAACAAAAATTATTTTGTTCAAGGAAAAAACCCAGACTATTACCTACTTTAYCCTGAGTGAATAAAAACTTTGTTTAAAGCCTCCCAATATTGTATGCCTTAGACACCTTTTTTTTTTTCTCTCAAAATTTATTAAAAAATCAACCCAGGAAGATTATGTTCTGTTAATCAAAAGTTTGATAAAATCTGCTGACCAAAGTTTTCTGGGTCTCAAAAGAAAATRCCATTAACTACCCAAAATCAGGAGTTTCAGGGTCTACACTGATCTAATGAAAATCTTCTAATCTGCTAAAATGGCAAACTATTACCATTTAAACAAAATACTGAAATAGAAGTGTGTTACATAACAATTTTTTTTTTTTTTGCTGAAATGAAGTTAACTAGGGTAGCTCTGGAGAAGGAAATAATAATAAAGGAAAAATAAAAATTGGTGTAAGAACTTTATTCATAGCTGTATAGCTCAATTGCCTTTACTGGTGCTCGGAGTTCTTGCAAGCAGCACAACTAAGAATCTTCTAAGAACTTAACATAYATCACTGCAGACATTATTAACTTTGTTAAAATTACTCTTCAATTTAGAGACATAGACTGCTTGCTCTGGTATATTACACTTCAGATGCCTTGCATTCTTACCATTCAAATCACCATACAATTAAGTTTTCTTAGTTAAAGTGATTTTAAACTACACAATTTTCATTGTCACATTCTATTACACCTACTGTAGTGGAATGCAGAAAATAAAATATTTACCTCTAGATAAAAAAATATTTTTAATTGTGAAAGCATTTCTAGTTTCCAGAACTCAGCAGTGTAAGAGCATAAGAGCTTTCTTCTTCAACRTTATTGTTCCCTGGAATAGCTCATYTCTGGCAGGTTGCTCAGAAAARACCTTTCTTTAATTTCTGCAGTTCAGAAATTGTTGTTTGACGATAACAAAAGGCTAAGTAGATTTTTCCCAGYAGCAACTGCTCATCAGAACAAATGGTGCCTTTCTTTTGGGTACTATAACAGCTTTTGACCTTCTAAGTTTGCTTTTCTAATTTTGTTCCTGATGCTCTTTGCAGCATAAAGAACACTTCATATTTTTCTGTTGTATCAGAAAAGACATTTTTTTCTCCTTTTTTGGTATTAGCATTAAGCACAAAGCATCTTCCTATCTGAGAAAATATTTCCATCTTCYRGAAAATMTTAATGATTCTCTRTTTTTGTAAGTATTATGTGCATGAACACATGCATTGACACACACATCTGCAAAACATTTCTGCCCTCTTCACCACCTTATCTGTTTGGTTGTTGCCATTATTGTAAATGAAATACTTTAAAGTGCCTCAATAAAAAGGGAAATAARATTTGTGTGGCTGTGATAATGTACCTGGGAAGTAATAACCTAGAAGTCCTTAGGAATGGGAAAAAAAATTTAAAACTCACATAAGGTTGTAGGGCCCCTCTTATGGAAAATGAGTAATTTTGGAGTAAAACAAGATCATCACTATAATTTTTGTTATATGAAGAATAGAATTTGATRGCATGTCTAAATTTCTAAAAATATTGACTCTTTATCATACCCCTGCTTGGGCAGAAGTTCTGGGTTTTGAAAACTTTAGGTTTCTGTGTTCTTATAGATTTGCACATTAAACWTCTCAGCTGTACTTCTCCAATCAGAAGAAAAAAATATTTATACAATAACAGGCAATCTTAATTGGGATGAAAGATGAAAATTAATAGACAGATACAACATACAAATACAAAATTATTATTATTTTTACGATTACTATTATTATTATGTGGATTAAGCTATACCTTTTTWTTATGAAAACAGATGCTAGCAGAGATCTAATCCACCAGAAATCATAACTTTGCTTAACAATACTGATAAAAATAAATATAGGTCTTCATAAATTAATTCAGAAAGAAACTTAATATTCAACTGTAAGTAGTATGAAATGAACATTTTTAGRTCTATGGGAGAAGACAGTCTTAGTAACGAAAAAACTCCTGATTAGATCCTAAAATGTATTGAAATAGAATAGAAAAAGACATTGCAAGGGCTAGGAGCAAAAGAAAAAAAAAAATCTGGAAGAGACCTGCTGTCCCACACAAAGGGGATAACAAGTGCTGAATATCACCCAAGAGATCTGAACGAAAGTGATCTTCAAAGTAAGTATTCCAAGATTTCAGAGATTGATATTCACAGTTTGTTCAGAAGATATAATTCTTTTTTGAYATTGCTTTTTATATATTTCATAGAAGTGCATATGGTTTCTCTATTTCCATTCTCAGTGAGGAAGCTCAGTGCAGAGAGGATTAAATTGGATGTCAAAGACTCCACAGTCAATGATGGTCAAACATACTAAAATGATCATTTTTTTCTCTCTTTCTTTTACTCTCTCAGCACATACTGACCATTATTTTGAAAAATAAGGATATCAAGGACTTTAAGACAGACATGCAGAAGGGAAGACATGTTATTTCAGCAAGGGTTTGAAGGAATCCTGACAAGTGTTATGCTCTTGGAATAAAGAGATCTCAAATTAAGCTTTGTGCTCTGAGATTGAATAGRAAAAAAATCCATTACTAGATAATATGTAACAGAGATAGAAGATAATATTATAGAATAGATAGTTTTATGCATTAGTAAGCTTTCAGTTTCTGAGTTTTTCCTACATCATATTTAATAAGATTGGCTCTGGATTAAAAAATGATTGCCACAAATTTAATGCTGCTGAGCTGATGTAAATGACATTGTAAGTGTCATCAACAAAATCCTCACTCCTATTGGGATAGTTTTCACTTGGGTAGGGAAAACAAAAGTGAAACAATCTTTTAAGCGTTTATTTGGGGAAAGACTATGCAAGTTGTCTTCTGTGACTCAGCTGGATAAATCAAGTAAGGCTTGCAAGCCCTTCTTGTGGGAAGAGATGATTTCTTTCAACATGTTGCACAAAGCCCAGAACTTCTGACTTTTAGTGCACATTTGCACAGCTTAGGGATACATTCTGAATTTTTAGKGTACTACTGATGCAGGTGTCTATGAATTGTTTGATGTTTCCCTTGAGAAGCACTGGCAAGATGTGCATTACAATACACTTTTAAAATATTGCAATTTCTTGTCCAATGCTGACAAGAAATAATCCRAGAAATTTTAGGACAAAGGGAAGTAACTGAATTTCTACATTTTTAGTATCCAGGAATATATGAAACTSTTTGTGTTATATCATAAAGGAACCCACACAGCAAAAATCTATTTATAGTGTTGGCAGCTAATTCATTTTTCTATCTCATACTTTCTAGGTAAGGGGAGCTCTAAATTTAATTTAAAAAACCCAATCATTTTTAAAGCAATAAAAGTCAAAGAAATGGCAAGCTATACAAACACAGTGAACAAAAGACATTCTAAAGATGCTCCTACAAGTCAGTACAAGGTAGGATAGGATTAAGAAAATCTAGCACTTCAGAAAATGTGGTAACATCAAGGTGGGCAGATGCCATGTGGACTGAACAGTCAAATTTATATATGTCAAAAGAAATACTCAGTACCAGTACAGAATGAAAAATGAGGTAGAGATAAAGACGACAAAGGTGATAAATTACGTACATCAAARCAGTCCCAATAGATCTTTTTCTTCATTTTAAACATGAAGTGCACGTACTGTGATAGCTGAGGATATGTGAATATTCTTAAGAACAAACACTGAACCACAATTCCTTTCTCTCCTTTTGGTTTTTACTAGGGGCCCAAATTAAGAAAATATTAGATGGAACCAAAAGGGAAGAAAAAAAAAACCACCAACCGAAACAAAAAAAGAGAGCCCATAATTTTTATTTTAAAAGACCATGATAATATTTTTTTTTTTTTTTTTGCATATAGAAGTATCAGTGTAAGATTACCATGGAAAAAGATCAGGAACATCATGGCAAATGTATGTGTTTTAATTTGCAGATTATATGGGAGGTGGGAGCTGGTTGGAGTGGCTCTGTTAGGATGGAAGTTGGATGTTTTATTCACCATAGGATGTTACATGCTGACAGCTGAGAACTCATGGAAGGAATACAAAAATAGTCTATTTGTGGAGATTTGGAAGTTTTCTTAAAATCTTTGATTCATATGATTTAAACCCATTTAAGATGAGTTTGTAATATTACAAATAGGACATCTTAAATACARTTAGCAAAAATCTAATCTAAATGATAAAAAATAGAACTGAACAAATGAAAATTTCCAAATTTTAATAGGTCATTGTCAGAGATCTAGACTACAGCAGTATTCTTGCTGCTATCAAGAAAACTAGCTCCATCCAAGCCAGAGTAAACAAAATTTTTCAAAATTATTTTGTTCTGATTATTTCATAGCAAAGTTACCAAAAAAAAGAAAAAAAAAGAAAAAAAGAAGAAGTTAATTGCATCATTTTAAGATTGCCTCCAAGCTAATAAATCAATCTTTATATTTTGGGGCATTTTATGAAAACCTATGACTAATTAAAGCAGCACTAAGATAACATCTATATACTGAGTACAACAAATTATGTGCCATATATGAGGGATTAGTTTCTTCGTGGAGTTGATAATGTTTTCCAACATAATATTGTGTTGTGTATTTCTACATACTGGTACTGGTAGATGCTGAATTTTTAAAAGCAGGYAGGTTCTAGGAGACAGGTAGAACATTTATTTTTAGCAATGGATATTCCACTTTCAGATGGAAGATGATAATTTTCCAAATATCACTGTAATGACTTCTGCACATGCAAAAGAGAAGTAACATTAGAGTGTGAAAAAAAATTAAATTTACAATTTTGTAAAACTACCTTTTGCTGTATTACAGCTGACTAGACTTCTAGACTTATTTAAGTCAGGTTAAGCTCCAGGGATTTTTTTTTTTTGACTGATGTGGTTGTTCTATAGCTCTACAAAGGCTGGCTGCAATCTCATGTTTCAGGTAACATTTGAGGAGAATTCTCATTTCTAAATAGTCACACTGAAGTGAAAATGKTTTTTTACATAATYTTTTTTTCTGACAGCTGGAATTTGTTGTTCAAGAACTTTGTGAAGTTTTACTCAAGGTACCTAAGAGGAAAAGATTTGGACTGTAAATTAAGTAAATTGGTCAAGCAGTAAAAAATTGTCAGGTGATGTGGGAAAAGGCATGCAGAATAACTGATTCCACAAACAAGATAGTTTTCCTGACTGATTTTTTAATGTATGTGTGYGTCTGTCTACGTGTGCATACATTTATTTCACAAGGTCAGAAGCAGTCACACTGAATAGATATATGCAATAATTTATTAAATTTCACAGCACTGACATGAAAATAAACTTTAAAACTGAAAATATTTTCTTCCTGAATTCCAAAATGCCCTGGCTTCAACAATATTATATACACCTCTGAACATMATTTTAGGGACAGCAAAACTTAACTGGACTTGTGGAATGATGGCAATAATTTTCATCTTCATGATTTCTGTAGGTGCTTCCCCACAGACACAGCTGGGAATCCATACTGCCTAGCACATTGTAAAGCCTGCAAACACTGGTCCTTGTCAATTAGAGTATAGGAGTGGAGCTGAAAGAGGATGCAAGTGCAAATTTGGGCACATGGTATGTCTTGTAATTACCTAAGGGATTGAGAGTTTCTTAGTTTCAAGATATGTAATGACTACATTTATGAAATTGTTGGGTGGGAAGATGTGAACAGAGAAGGACTGAAGTAGAGAATATAGGTTTGATGCACTAGAGAGGACTTCACATTTCTAAAAAGTCACAACAACTTTAATTGTTGTTGTTGTTACCAATGGTGGCAATTGGACAAAGTTTCAATGCTACAAAACTGAGCTGAATCTCTCAATCTTTCATTCCTTACATTTCCTCTGGAACAAGGATGTTCTAGAATCCACTAAAAGATGCAAAAAACCCATTTTGCTGTCTCCTCTCTTTCTTTCCCAAAGAATCCTACTTTTCAAAAGCAACATACTTATAGACCAGAAGGGTCCTTCTTTCAGGGACAAATATGCAGAGGGGAAAGAATGACAAGGTTTTCATTTAACATGAGTCTCTCATTAAGACATAGAGTAGGCGACTGCAGAGTCAACCCCTGTCCCTCCTCTGTGTGATGTGCCACCATRTGGGATTCACTGACAGATTCCACAATCCTTATTAGAAATTGCAGAATATTTTCTAGATCTTCTTTTCTTGCCCTGGTACTACTGAGTTGTCTCAGATTCCTCAAGCTTTCAAGCTGTTTCCTATCTTTCCTGTATCACTATAGACTTATAGCTTGATGACTAAGAACTCTCAAAATTTTTGCTCCCTARTGTGCACTGGTAACTGAATTTGTAAAATATTAAATTGACCCTTATCTTTGCACTAAATTATACTGTCTATGTGAAAAATTCAACCCCTAAATTAATTCTATTTCTTTTGTTAATTTTTCATCTACAGCTGACTTAGCATTTACCACTTCAATTGTTCCACTCAGAAACTACTGAAAAGAAAGCTTTTTCTGATTATGTAGGACTTTTGCAACAAAAATAATATCTCCTGTTTGATTATTTGCATAGAAACACTAAAAATGCTCTCACACCCTGTCAGCTACTTTGCACCTCTGTAGRGACTTCAGCYCCGGAATTTAATGTAAATGTACTGACTCACTGCTCCACACGGGTTTCATTTAAGAAGGTTCACAGGGATGCATTGGCAGCACATTCCAATTAMCTCTTAAAGAAAAGCTTAGTTTTTGGAYTGTTTTGTGCAAATGAATAAATGTAATTTTAGAAAGACTGCTTCCCYTATTACTGTACACAACAGAGGCATAAAAGAGGGAAAAAAACTCAAACAGAATATGTTAAGTCTATTCAGATCCTGAGCCATCTCACCAGTGAGTTGATTGCTCATTCTTCTATTTGTTAGGTCAGGTAACTGTATGACATTTAAAGCACTGCTCAAAGATTAAAACATCTAAAAACTTAGAGTTACTCCATTACAATGAGTTCATTAAATACTGCTTTTGAAACATTTTACAGTGTGTAGTGAAAGCCCTTAATTTATTCCAATTATCTTTTGTTCACTTCAATTTATGAACACTGGAACTCAAATAATCAGCCCTTTTGCTCTTTGGCTTCCAAGAATATATTTTGTGAGTATTGTAGAAGTCATCTTTCTGCAACCATCCCACATACTAATTGCAAAAGTCTATTTTTATGATAAGGAGTGGTTTTAGCAGRCAAATAAGGACAAGGACATTGGTTGTCCTGAACTGCTTTGGAACAGAAATAGCTCAATGAATACAAATTTCTTCTTAGCAAATGTATAAGGACAACTATTGAAAACATATGTCCMACTCTTATAAGGTGCATCTACAGAAGGAAAAATCTTCAGAAAGAGCTGAAGAAAAACATCTTGGGATTTGTGCTATTTATCACAGTGKAACAGATCTCATCCTACTTCCTGTTGTGGCCCTGGTGTCTGGTAATTTTTCAACAAAATTGGGGAGAGCAGGAGACTTTTTCAAGCGGTGTATACTAAAACTATGGGCACAAGAGTACGCATGAAGAACAGTGCTTTACATTCATTCATTCATTCATTCAATTATTCATTCATTCTCTTGGTATAATTCAAAGTATATTTACAGTGAGTGCACAGCCAATGATAACAGCAGGATGGACTCTTTTTCAAGATAGGCAAGATGAATATAAAACTTCTTCCCTTTGAAATCTTAAGATTTCCAACAGCAAGACTGAGTGAACTTCTTTCAGTGTTCTTTCTAATAACKATTACCATTATATGTCACAGCCTCTTTCTCTAAGATTAAGACTGAGATCTGTTTTGTGTTACACTATAACTAGCTGGCACAAGAAACTCATGAAAACTCATGGGAAACTGGCTTTCTCTAAACTCTGAGCTTGCTTAGTGAGAAAAAGGAAATTTATTTCCATCATGCAATTCTTCCCTTAGAGTCAGCAGGTGAACTAGACTTGTCAAAAAAAGCCCGACAGGAAAATCTAGAATTAAATCACCTCTATAATGGGATGCCAACCACATCTGTCTGCAATTGAGACTCTACAACCATGGACWTGCCATCTGGAAACGTTTGTGGAGCTGCTCTAGACATTATTAGGGTGATAATTTGTGTGCTTTCACTAAAACAAAGAGATATTTTCTTTTCTTTATAAATATATACACACCCATATACATATATATATATTTATAAATGCAGACACAAAAGGATTACAGACAAAACATAATTTGATTCCTAATGGTGTTTGAATGGGAGGAAATAGTATTACTGGAACATTAAAGAGAGGGTGACACCTTCCTAACATCCCAAAACTAACTGGTGCTACCAAACCTACCACATTTTTCTCCCCAAAATGATAAACTTTCTTTTCTTTTCCTCTTCTGTACACACATTATCTAGCAACCAACTATAAAAGAAAGTTTAAATATAATAAAGAAATTAAAAAAAATATATAATATCATTCCTCTACTTCTTTTGGCTCATGCCAACTTAATTTGGTTAGTTGGTGCTTTGATGGTGCATCTCAGTTGTTCAGAGCATGAATGTTATGCCTGCTGGTTATCAAACCAAAAGGTTATTTGCCCTGACTCCTGATGTGTGATAAGTATAAGCAAACATTAACTCAGTCAGTGGTAAGAAAAATATGGAAAAAAAAATTCTCCTTGAAATGAATTACTGTTTACCTGAAACCAAAATTTATGGTATCTTTCAAATGTCTGATCTGGAGGAAGTGTCCCCAGAATTATCTGCTGCCTAAAAGAACATTAAAATGTGTAGAGTTTTCTKTTCTAATAATGGTCAGTCCATTTGGATTTTCATATATAAAAATAACTCACCTAGGTAAATACAAAATATAGTTCCACACTTATTAAATAAAATTATTTTGCAATAAGTTTTATATACTTTTACACATACTACTGGCAATTACCACTTTACCTATTATTAAAAATTAAAAAAAAAAAAARAAARGACTCACTATAGCTTTAAATTATTTGCCTTCACTTCTGTTCCTATGTGTCAACAAGCCAACCTATTGGATAGAATATGCTGTGGATAGTAACACACTGCAGATGGTATCAGATGGTTCGTGCTAGCAGTTATGAAGCTTAATTAAGTCATTTAAGTGATATGTCTTTTTTGTATAGAATTGCCTTTTTTTGGACAGGGTGTTTAGTTCTGGATACTAATTTGTTAAGCCATGCTGTCTTCTGCTCYATCATTCAAAATTTTAGTTTATAGGTGACAAATGCACCTAGCTACAGAAAGCTTTCATTTTTCTGAAAGGGGCTGAATGGTAAAAGGGAGCTGATTTCTGACAAAGAGTAAATAGGGCCCTTGGGCAATTAACTATGCCAGCCAACTTAGCCAGTGGGGTTATTTCCCTTTTAGCTGTTTTTTGCAATTCACACTCATAAATTGCTCCCCTGGTTGGCATACACTCTCAAGAATAATAAACTCAAGCTTTATGTTTGTTGCCTAACAGCCTTAAGAAACACATGCGGTGATTGAGTGGGTTTTTTTGTTGACTGGTGATATTAACTTTAATAGACTGGGTTTTTCTACATCAGTACTAATTTGATGAATACGGTTAATTTTAAATCTTTCCCATAATATTGTTCACATATTGCCTTCCTATTTAAACAAAATAAACAAGGTACTTGCAGGCCAGACATTTTATGGAAAACAAATTCTTCAACARCTGATTAACATAAATAGCTCTTGAAGAATACATTGGGAAAAAAAACACCTTATTTCTACATAGTGGGATTTTTCTTTCCTTTTTTAGAAAAAGCACTCAGAATTAATAGTATTTCCCTTAAGCTYATTATTTGGTAAAACCAAATTGATTTTGTTCATTAAACCCCCAAATCTATGGGTTTAGCAGTGAACAAACTACTAGAGGCTTTTTGCCAGACTAGGAATTTTCTTTTGGCCTTTTGGCAACCTTGGCAAWTTTATCTGGCATGTGAATATTAAGAAAAAAAAATATTTTTCCAGTCCTGATTCCCCCTCTTAGGATGATGTTTATCCCTATAAATGGTTTTATTTTCCTAYTTACTTGAACATTAAAGTATCTAAATGTCAGTTCTGTTTGGGCAGTACCTCTAGTACTTGCTAGTTTATGAAATAGTAATTGTGTTGTTCTCACAACACATTTCTGTTCCAAATTCAGCAGAAATATTTCATGTTTTTCTAAGGCTGAATGTGAGGACTACAGATTACTTCAGAGACACAACAGGAATTTGTCTACACAGTTCAAGAAATATGATAATAATGGTACTTGGAGCCAATTTATTATTCAGCTATACTAGTTTATAAATYTATTTTTAAATTGCATATGCCTGTTTGCTAACTTACTTGTTAGTTAAAGGTTTTATAGGAAATAAAAAAAAAATTCTTTCATTAACAATGTCTTTGGAAGCCAAATGTTCTTTGACACAGAAGACAAGATTCTACCCAGGCAACACACAGAGCAAACTCTAAAATCAATTGTAAAATCATCCTAAATTGCATGTTTTCACATTTAACAGACTACTACTCACTACAATCAGAAATTATATCCTTTTTAATGGAGATGCCTATTTACACCTGTAATTTGTGAATTTTGCTAGAACAGAATGAYGACAGTTATGATTATCTAATGAAGGTATTCCCATAGAAACTTGAACTTGGAATATCAGAATAAACAATAGATGATTGTTGGCAGAGCTGTTTTGAGACAAAATGGATTTGTGTCAGCTTGCAAAAAAACTTAAGAGGTCCTAAACATACTAATATGTTAATAGATAAACTACTAATACACACTAATGCAATACTCAGCTGAAAAAATCCTGGACTGCAGAATCCTTCAATACCTAGAGGCAGAAATGTTACAGAAAAAAATGGGAAAAGAAAATTTTACATCACATTCTTACTAGTGTMTTTGGAGGAAGAAAAATAGATTTTCCTCTAAAAGGTCTTGGGAAGAGCTCTGCTTTATGCCTGTGTTAAGYGTTGTCCTGTTTTCCAGAGTCTTTCTTTGTTCCATATGTCTTGTGAAATTCAGCTGATCAAATTGTTCAGTTCTGTCACAGCCAGAACCTGTTCTTAGGATGAACACARAGACAATCCCACATTCACTACACTCAGATAAACTTACCGTACATGGGTGATGATAAGGGTTGTAGCTGGAATGAAAAAGTCATCCACTCTGTCAAACTGCTTKCCCACTGGCTGAGTATGGATTGTGTGATGAGAAACACTCCCACTGGCTTGTGTTATCACCTGCATAAAGTAACATCATTATAAACTTTAGAAGTACTCTTTAAAAATCAATTCTCAGTCCAAATTAATGAATACATTCATTTGAATTGTCTTTTCCAAGTTATTAAGAAAAGGAATGCAAATAACAGTGAATAAAGCTGATCAAAATTACAGATTTCAGAGAACTATTAGATACCTGATCACTTAGTCTTCATACTTTTTTTCCCCTCTATCTTTTTTTATCACCCCAGAATCCATATTTATTCATTTACATTGCTAAACCCCTTAACAGTTCTTAATTTAAATTTTTTTGTTTATCTTTTTTTTTTACACTAGATCTTAGAGTGAGATTAAATTTTTAAGCACTTCAGCCAGAGCAAAAAGATGCTATCAGCAAATTCCCTTGAACATATGGTTATGCATACWCCCAATTCTCGTTAACCATGAGATAATTCAACATTTTTTTAAATTACGATATAAGGCTTATCATCATAGTCTCAGTGGATTGTTAYAATAAGCAATAGAAATTAGTAAAAAAAGTAGTACGGTAAATACAGCTTTTTGAGATGTTTGACTGTCCCTAGGTTTGTCACTGCTAAAAGGTATGGGAAAAATCAAGATTTTAATACCTTTCATCTGAAAAAAAAAACCCAATAAAGACAGAGCTTGACACCTMCAGAATGTCAATATGACCTTAATGAAATGGATGTCTAAAGTCCAGTTTATCCTCTAATTAGGGAGAAAAATATCATGAACAGCAACWGTTTGCTCTCAAAAGACCAGCAGTACAGAACATGCTGCTGTTTTCAGCTGCATTCCTTACCCTTCTATCACTTCAACATTGTCAGTTCTGACTAAAGTTGTTGAAAATAATCATTAATTTTTGGTGAGGTCAGTTGTATGACTTGTTTTCTGGTTACTTAAAATAATTTCTCTGCCCCTGCTGTGGTCATGGTAATAATGCTTAAAGGAAAATATGCAACACATTACACAAAGRTTCAACTTGTCTGCATTTCCTTACATATAATCATTGTGATCACCTCACCTGCAAAGTTGGTGAATTTTTTTCCATGYTTCCCCAGCTCAGCACCCAGACTTGGTCATGTGATTTATCATAGTGCAGTTTCACTGGAACAGGATCTGTACTCACTGCCTGAAAGGAAATAAAAAAAAAGAAATCCTTTGTTGCCATCACATTTTTCAAAGGAAACATATATGCTTGAATGAAAATGATGAGTAGATGTGCATTTTCAGATATTTTCAGCCCGTATTTAAGAATTATCTTGCCAACTGTTGAAACTGCGCTTTGATTAATGCCGTTACTGAATTGCTGAAAATGTTTTTTATTCATTATGTACTCTAACACTTGGTATCAAAACTACATTATAYCAAAGCCTTTAAGAAGTTGAAAACAAAGGGTTTTAAATCAAAATTACTTATCTTCCTTCCCTGCCATCACTGTCACTTTACATATACTGGTGGAAAAACTATACCAATTACCAAAAAACAGTTAAAAAGGGAAGAGTATTCTCAAGCCACAAACTGGAATTCATGGAAGACAGTACTGCAAAAAATCAACATGAAGTTGCTGCATCCAAAGCTTCCTATCTGTTAAAATGTGTATATTTTGTTGAAGTAGGAAGGATTTTTATATGTTTTCCAATTACAGTTTCTACTTTTCACAGACCTTTAATCAGAACCAAAGTGCTTTCCCTACAACTTTAGGCACTGTCTATTGAGACCATGAACCTTTTAGACAGCTGAGCTCTAAACTTCCTTTGTTACAAAAACTGAAGAATTCAGAGGTATGAAATGAGAGGACAGTGTATTTGACTTAGAGATGTTATGCACAGGCTAAACAAGTGGGGGGGTTACTTTTTTTTTTCATCATTGAAGAAGAAAAAAATAAGTAGAAATTGTTTTTTAGTCTTACCATTATGGAACTGTAAAGCACGGCTTGTTTATCAGTGTGTCAAGGAGAGCACCAGCTGGCTAATTAAGTGAACCTAATTTAAACTAATGATGTAGATCCTCAAGATAATGCACTAATGGCTGGCTGAGACTGCTGATGATACTTAACTGTACTCCTRAGGTGTTGCAAGCGACCACTTCATCTAAGCAGAATTTGTTTTTCCTTTTGAAATTGGAAAATGAAGCCAGGTTGCTCACCGTCTCATTTAAAAYCAGAGGTTACCCCTTGAAAAAGGTCATTTGTGTTTGTTAACTTCTTTCTGCTACATGYTAGAAAACGAGTTGTTTAAAATAATACTTGAACTGTTGTATAGCTAATTTGTCAAGGCATGTCAAATTTCCTTTTGGCTTCCCCAGACAAAGGTCTGAGCCATACATGTTCTGCCAGAGGGCTGCCAGCTGCGTTCAGAGTTGGGGTCATGGCACAGCCAGAAGGAGCAGAAGGAATTGCCTGCAGGGTCAGGCACAGGCAGTACAGCTCCCTAGAGGGAAGCCAGCAGCCAAAAGGAGTTGAGCATGACGGAAGCAAGACTTGCACAGCTGTTTCCAGCTGACCAGGCTGATCTGCCAGCAGCACACTGAGGACTGAAGGACAATGACTCCGTTTACTCCAGCCTCTAAGTCATCCCTCTYAGTGATGTGCTACTATGCAGTACTGCAAAATTCTTGCTTTCAAGAATTTAAAAATGAAAGCAAATGCTTCTCCTAACTTTAGAGTGAGAATTACCTGGATAATTCAAAAAGTYTCTCTCTATAAATATCTCTAAAGTTACAACATCCATGTTTCCAATACATTTCAATTTAGTYTGCTATAGAATCCTCTGAAGTACTTATTTTGATAAATATACCTGTCATAAAAATAAATCATYCTCAAATCTAGTTGTCACATATCTGCACACCTTTTACATTAACTTTCATAGTAGAAAGGAATAACACATATAGYAGTACTTCAGAGAAAACATTGTAATAAGCAAAACCAAATAAACATTATTTTACACAGAAAACAGCATTGTTACATGACTTAAAGTCTTTCAAATAAATTTTTACTTTTCTTTAGGCTTTTGCACAGTGATGGAAGTTCCATTAGAGTGCTCTTGCTTTCACAATATGAAATTATCTCCATGTTTGTTCCCACTGGCCCATGTGATTTTTTTTTTTTTTTTTGCAAAGTGGTTCCTTACTTAAATATAGACTAGAAATAATTACATGCACATGTACATGTATGGAAATTATATCCTCTGTATTAATATGATCTTTAGGAAAAAGGCAGTCTAACAAGAAAAATGCTCTAATTTCTGAACGCCTGAGTTTCTATTTTTCAAAAATGAATTAAATCTTAATTTTAGTCTGTGATAGGCAGTACTCTACATAGTAAAAATAGGCTGATCTGGAAAACTAAATACCCTTCCGTGCATCATGTTTGTAAAAGTGTTTTTGTAAGTGCATATCATATGAATAGAGCAACATTTAATGGTTAGAACATTCTTCTGGCTGGCAAAACATAAAGCTAGAAAATAAATGCTTCTTTTTAAAAGACAAGGAGAGCCAGGCATGTTATAAAAAATGCTAAACAAAGTATCTCTTGGCTAGTCACTGTATTCAATTACTTCAATTCTAAAACCTGTCTGTGAATCAACAGTGGCTTTACTTTTTATAGTATTATATTTTATGTAAAAAGATTGTATAGGTTTCATGCTTTCATTATTTATTTGTTTTGTTTGCAACTACTATTTTGTTTTGKTTTGGTTTGCTTGGTTTTTAAGTCTATTTTGAATAATGGCATGGGTAAGTTGGACACAGAGCAAGTCCCCTTGTACTTTTCGCACGTATTTGGCTAAGTCTATCCTAGGAAATAGCCTTCACATCACTAAGAAACAGTAGTAGAAATTCTACTCAGGTCTTCAAAAGTRACARYAATGCATCTGSTTTAACTTATTTATCTGGTTAAACTGTTATTCCTTGTTTATATTGTCTTGCCAAAAATCTTTGTTAAGTATTGTGAAAYGGAAAAATAATTTATTGAGATTACTTAAACACCTAGAACCATCAAAAGCAAGACTTCCATTCCTGCAAAAGTTTTCCACAGCTAGGGTRAATTTAATTCTATACTTTCTTTAGTTCATAGTCTGGATATTATTAAATTAGTGGAAAATCAATGCTATTCTAGCCCTCAAAATAAAATTCCTTTGAAAATGTTTTTTTTCCCTTGGAATAGAATGAAAGCTTCTGGAATATCCTGGTTTTAGCYCAATATACTTGTTAAGAAGCACAGACTTAGTGCACAAAGCTCTTTGCTACACTGAGGCATTCTGTATGTCTGCTTTTCTGCTCATTACAGAAACTTGAATATTTTTGTAATAGAACAATCTAACAWCATTCAAAAACTGCACAACTGATTTACATAAACTGGGGAAGGGCTGAACTTTTAATTAGTGGTTAATTTACTGAATTTTACTTTTTAATTAACWTTCATCTTTGCAGGAAGTATCTCTGTACATTTTGAAATGGTAAAGTGGTATATATTTATACATATTTAAAACAATAACTAATGTAACTGAAGACAAATTAGAAGATCCTACYAATGAACATATTTCATAAAACCTAAATTGAAACCTGCTTTCAGAGAGCTCAAGAGGAATCATGTGCTTTTGCCACTGAAGTCTAAATGCTAATATATTCAATTACATTGATTTTTTTATCCCTCCTGTGGAGAAAAGGAACCTGACACCTGAATGTCAGTCAGAGAGCATGGAAAACATTGCCAAGCATTYCAGTCCTTCAAATTTTTGGACTGTGTTGAGACTTTTTAGTCTGTCTTCCCTAAGTAATACAAAAAATTGCTTGTAAAAAATGTACTATTTTCAGAAAAAAAATCATTACTGACTTAGTTTATTTTATTATGCAAAGGTAAATTTAGGTTAAAAAACCCACCTTTTTATTACTAACTTCTTGAATAAAACATTTTATAAGTCCCTGCCATTATTTGGATASTTCAAGTTTTGAGGAAGCAATGTCTGAGTCAGCTGAAAGATTCAGAAAGCAGATGTTTCAAGTGTGCAAAAATATAAACATTATTTTCGAAATTGATGCAATTTTATGCATGCAATTTTGTTATTTATATTTAATTTTTATATGCATTTACACAAAACATGTGTATACTTACATCATGAAATAGTTTGAGTTGGAAGGTACCTTTAAAAGTCAYCTAGTCCAAAACTTCTGTAGTGAGTAGGGACATCTTTAACTAGATCAGTTTGCTCAGAGCCCCATTTAAATTGACTTTGAAGGTTTCCAGGGATGKGGCTTCTACCACCTCTCTGGGTGACACTGTTTTGCAAACCTCATTGTAAAAAATGTCTTCGTCACATCCAGTCTGCATCTGCCGTCTTTTAGTTTAAAACCATTACCCTTTGTCCTATTGCTACTGTCCCAATTAATAAATCTGTCTCCACTCCCTTATAAGTCCCCTTTAAGCATTGAAAGGACACAATACTCTCTTCCTGGAGCCTAATATATAATCTATATGTTAAAGATTTTCATTCACTTATCAGTGAAAAAAGCAAAAAGTATGAAGAAAAGCTCTTACTTATGTATGGGTTTTTTTAATTAACTTAGTTAGGTTTCTAATTAGAAAAAAAAATCCCTGCTTTATTTAGCTGTTTCCTATAAATATGATGACAGTATGAGCACTGCCTTGTACCTTGGTGCACTGGGTTTGCATGACAAGCTTTGGGTAGCAGGGGGGAGCAATATGGGTGGCTTGTGTAAGAAACTGCCAGACACTTCCCCCATGTCTGACAGAGCCTATGCCCGGTGATACCAACACAGACCCGCTGCTGGCCAATATCTAATCAATCAGTGGTGGGGTAGAACCTCTGGGATAACATAGCTGACATGCACAAAAGTGTTATTGTGGAGAAGTGCTTGCAATCAGATGAGAGAGGAGTAAGAATATGTCAAAGGAACAGCCCTGTGGATGCCCAGGTCAGTGGAAAAGGAGGGGCAGGGGATGTTTGAGGTGAGCCAGCACAGATTCTCTTGTATCCTGTGGTGAAGACCACAGTGAAGAAACTGTGCCCCTGCAGCCCCTGGAGGACCCCACACTGGAGCAGGTGAATGCCTGGAGGAGGCTCTGAATCCATGGGAAGCCTACACTAGAGCAGGCTCCTGGCAGGAACTGTGAAGTCATGAAGAAGCACCCACAGTGAAACAGGTTTATTGGCAGAACTCGTGACCTCACAGGGGACCCAAYCTGGAGTAATCAGTTCCTGAAGGACTGTATCCCAAGGAAAGAGWCCCACACTGGAGCAGTTTGTGAAGAACTGAAGCCTGTGGGAAAGACTCACACTGGAGAAGTTCATGGAGGACTGTCTCCCATGGAAATGTCTGAATGGCCCCACAAAGGAACAGGGAAAAGACTACTCCCTCTGTCCTGGGGTGACTTTATGATGTTTGTATCCCCAATMRTCTGTTGAATTTGTGCGGGATGTTGTATTCTGTGCATCGTGGTGTTGGGTCTGGGGGAAGGGGGAGGCACAGTTTTTTTCAAAGGCTCTGCTCCTCTGAGTAACCTTGAGCATCTGGAGTTCTTGATAACACACAGTATGAGACAGAGAAGTTTTTTCTTTTTTTTCTCTTTTAGCAGCTTGCTTTCGCATCTGCTTCTGCTTCTTTAGTTAGTTAGGATAGCTAGCTAGTTTTTTCCTTCAACTTTCTTTTTTTTCCCTGTTTTCACCTTTCCCTGGAATTGTTCTAATCTCTCTGGACTGTGAACACGGGGGAGAGCCAGAGGGCTCACACCTGGGACCCATCAAGATCCACCTTGCACAGCAACTTCTCCCAGCACCAGAGAGACTGAGAACACAGCCACCATCCTCAGGGGGGACCTTCTGCCTGAATTTCGTCATCTCTCCAGAGCAGCACAAAGCCCTTGTCATCGGGTATTGTTCAATTTATTGTGCTAGGGAGTGCTTGACTTGTTGAATAAACAGGTTTTTTCCTCTTCTCTCTGAGGAAGGTATTCCTGAACCGGTTGCGGGGGGAAGGCAGGGAGAGCCCCTTAGGAGGTGTTCTCCCGAAATTGCCCTAAACCAGGACACCCTCTGAGGAAGAAGCAGCAGCAAAAATAACATGTGACAAACTGACCCCCCCATTCCTCATCTCCCTCACTGCTGGTGGAGAAGGAGGGAGCCTTGGGGAACAGGTCTCTATGAATTGTAGCATTATCCATTATCCTAGTTAGATTTTGGCAGGGAAATGAGCTGAATTTATTATCAAAATCAAGTCTGTTTTGCCTGTGACAGAAATTGGTGAGTGATCTTTCCCTTCCCTTATCTCAACCCATGAACCCTTTTTTTCCCAGTCTAGTTGGGGAGAGGAGTGACAGGGTGGCTTTGGTGGGTATCTGGCCTCCAGTCAGGGTCAACACATTACACCTGGTTYTGCTCAAACTCTATGACTGTATTAATTACTATAGCATAGCACTGATTTCTCGTTTTCACTCAATGAATTATTTTCACTAAGCAGAGTATCTCCAGCATCCCAGAGACCAAGAAAGAGGAGTGGAGAAGAAGTCTGAATTCAAAGTCTCCAGTCTTGGCTAAGGGTGGTGTTTATTTTTACTGTCTCAGTAATTTCTCTGTCTAAAAGGTTACAGAGTAACAGTCCTCCACCTTCTGTAGCCAAACCTGATCTTTCTGTCAAAACTGATGGACACAATTTCGTGATAGGACTCTATTTTAGCCAATTCTCATTTTACAGTGAAAGGTACCTCAAGTCAGAAACTTCCTAAAGAACTCATTTCCTCAACTACTTGAATAATATTTRTAAGAGCTATTATCATGTTATCTTCCTCACAATTGCTTATTGAGAAGAACAGCTGCTAAACAGAAACTACTGCTAAATGTTGAAAGCAGGTGAGTTTTTTTTTCCAAATAATGTATTTACTCTCAAGATAACTGTATTGTGTTTCTGAAATATGAAGGAAAGCCTTAAATCTTTTGTCTAAATTAAATAGTAACTTTAAAAATGAGAAATAAATACCTGTACAACTTTCTGAGACTGTACATCAACAATGAGAACTCTGTCAAGTGTGGGCTGAGTCACGTATATAAACTTGTCTTTTACATTAACAGCAGTTGCCCAAACACACCGCTGAACAGGATCACCATCTGCTTTGGGACAAACTTCATCCTATAATTCAATTGAAACAGGAAAAGTGTAAGAATCAAAACAGTCAACAATGTAACAGAAAGACAAATTATACTCATTTGCTTCTTTTTTAACCGTAAAATAAAACCTCAGAAAACGTAGGGAAGGAAAAAGGACAGTTGACACTAGGACATAAACTCATGTCAGCCTAACTGCATCTGTAAGCACCACAACTCACAAGCACTATAAAGGAATTTATACAYCAAATTTGGGATATTTTCTAGAAAWTCAAGAAGTTAGTACTGTTGACCTGAGAAAGAAACCAATTTGAAACAACCATACATCCAGAAATAAAATGAGCAAGGGGCAGGAGACCTTAAAACCAGAAAACCAAACCAGACACACAATGCCTTGTTACTGCAGCAGCTGGCACCTCCCACCTGAACAGCATCACAGTGCCTGCAAAGGGAGGCAGTGCAGGCAGGGCTTACCCTGCAGCTCAGAACACAGCAGTAAGTCAAGCAAACACTAACTGGGGAGATGATAATGTACAAAGGAAGAGAAAGAGGAGGTRGTGTGGTGCAAATTGTCACATGGCAATGGGGCAAAGCAGCAGTCAGAGAGATCAGCTCTTTTAATCACTTGGAGTACTGATAGRTTTCTCTAAAGATCAAGAAGTTTGGCTACTCCAGCCATGAGACATTCTCATGGCCTATCTTAGTAGTGTTAAACCCAACAAATACCAAATGTCTTCTCATGATCATTCCTTCCCTCTCTGCCCTTCCATTCCTGCAAAAGGACAAATCTGAAAAAAATTAAACATCTCTTCACTTCAGTGAACTGATATTTCGTACCAATACAGCTATACATTGAGTCAAAATAGCTAACTGTAGTTTACATGCTCACTATTCCTAATTTGTGGAAATATATGGTGAATCATCACGTATTTAACTACCTATCTGTGAATATTTTCTCCCAAGAAAAGCTTGGTTTTATCAAAATTAAAAGTTACTTAGTCAAAAATATTACTATATGTGGAAATTCCATTTATGGAATAGCATGATTTCTTTCCTATAATAGACATTGTAATTATTTAAAAATATGGACCTAAAAACACTTTACGTGGCAAAGTACAGGATATATCAAGTGTTTTTGTTTTCTTGACCTTTTCTTCTTTTGCCTCTTATTTTAAATTCTTTGCATCACAAGGGACAATTTTACCAAATCATAAGTATTATTTCTTTTTGCCACTTATCTGCTGCTTATTCCTAATTTAGAATGCTCTGCCTGATACATCATAACTGGCCGCTGTGAAAATAATTATGTCAGCAGATAATGACTCGATTTAGAATGAGAAGCAAGAGATGATGGGCTATTAAACAAGAATTCTGTTTCTGAGCATCAAATGCCTTTTAAAAGGCACAGGAAACATTATGTGGCAGAACATCATCTCTGGCACCAAGCAATGCTCTTCAAGAAGATGATGCATTTCAACACTTACTTTTCTGTATCAGCAGCATTCTTTGCCTCCTGTGCCTCTACATTTTTGAACATACACTCAATCTTTATATGTCAAAAGAAGAAATAAATCAATTTCCAGTTTTAATAGASGGAGTTTCTTTGCAGAAGATTGAAAGCCACTGCTTGCTTTTACATGGCTATTAAACCTCAACAAAGGGAAGGTCTTTCAGGAATCATGTGATAAGGAAAGGTTACTAAACTCAGGTACCATGCAATAGCACATCATCAGGAATTTCAGGAGAATTAAGAAATAAGTAACAAGTAAGATTTAGTTTGTGCTGATAAAAAGCCTTGAAGATCAAAGGGAGAACTTAAAATCTGKTTTTCTAAGGAATGACAGGCATGGGAAAAATGGGACTTTCATTCTYAAAAGTAACCAAATGTTACTGTTGCATAAAGTCAACATATGTATGTATGTCTGTAATATGATGTGCAATCATGGTATCAGTGATCATTTGCCTTCTGGGTTATTGTCACTTTAAGTGAAAGGTCGTTTCACCAATCTCATTATTTTTTATATTTATTTTAARTGTACCTTGTCTGTTCCATGTTCCATAAATGTTTCATGTTTAATCTAAACAGATACCTACATCTAGATTGTTCTACACCATCCTCTTTATTCTTCACAGAGAGCACCTTCAAGCAATGAATCCACAAATGTTTTTAACAAATCTACACAGAGACATAATTTTCAGTCCTCTCTCAGAGACTCACATTAATTTTCATGAGTTTCTGGGACTGAATTCTACAAGGACATTTTCAATGTATTATTTAAAAATAAYGCTGACTTCTGCTGAAGGAATCCATGTTTCTTTCACATGGCATCATATAGAGTAGTGTAAATGATTTCTCTRATACCACCTCCCCTTGGGGGATGTACAGCAGAAAAGCAAAATACTCTAACTTAAGCCCTTATAACTATATCCAGAGATGAGCTACTGCCATATACATTTTTCTGGATCTGAGTCTAAAATACTCAGAAGTGTATTTTTAAGGATTTTTTTCACTGTAAGACCAGTACAAATATAGTTTTATATAAATATATACACAACCACATATACACATGCCTACATATACAAAYGTATTTTAAAGATTCTAAAATACTTTTCAAGTTGTCATAAATTTCTGTAATCCAATGCCACTTCTCACCTTGCTTGAAAAGAATGAAAACAGAATAAAGAAAAAAACTCTCTTTTTCCAATGTTACAGAGAAAATTATGCACCAAAATTCTCATATCCAAAACTGAGTGTTTTTCCCAGTATAAACTGGTTTATGTGGTYGATTCTCTAGTTATTCAAATCTACATKTTTCTG
Source organism: Alauda arvensis (assembly GCA_902810485.1). Taxonomy (NCBI): domain Eukaryota; kingdom Metazoa; phylum Chordata; class Aves; order Passeriformes; family Alaudidae; genus Alauda; species Alauda arvensis. Next base: position 1,694,551 of record CADDXX010000140.1, read on the forward strand.
AAGCTATTTCAGCAAAACTGAAATCTTGCTTTTTAAAATATAACATTTATCTGATTAGACAGCTTGGATTTCTTTTACACTACAGGCAGTTATTCTGAGGCTCCATATTAATTTCCCCAGTGGTTGGGTAATTGGTTAAAATAATTTCTCCCTAAAATATAAGCATAAACCCACCATTTTTTTCTTCTAATTAAAATGTGAGCAATTTACTTTTTCCTAATTTATTCTTTCTGAAAAAAAAAAGAAGTTAACATCTGATAAAACATTAATTTACTTCATTGTTGTATTCCTCCCAGACTTTTTAATCAAAAAGTGACTTGCTCTGTAACAAGTCAGCAGATGGAGGAAAATAAATCCTTAGAGAATGTTCTTCTCTAAGATASTCTGGGGCAAGAAAATCTCAAGAGGAAACATGTACTTGCAGATTTATAYGTGCAAATTCTACATTTATTAACTGACACTTACTGCAAGGTCTTCAGTGTTTCAACAGGATGTGAGTCAAACTCTTCAGGCAGTGTAAGGAAATGTCTAGCTATGGTATGGCTGCCTAAGAGTAAGATGATACCAACAGGCTGCAACAGTGCATATTTTAAGACATGAATTTATCACTTCTTCTACACTGAATCATTGTTTTCTTGACATTCTTTACTAAAAATAAGACTGGATTTTTTAAAAACACTTTTTCACAAACAATTTATGACACTTGCTGTGCTGTAAGAGTGTCAACCAAGGCAATTTCTGTGAACTACAAAGTATGTTTCAATCTAATTTCCTATGGAAATTTTGGTCTGCCATGTAGTCACATTAATCATTTTGAAATGAAGTATTTTGCTCTGACCCCCAGCATATATTCAAATGTGAGATGGCATATTTCACTGAAATGTGGCCATTATGTGCTACTTCTTGTAATAAATAGAAAATCAGTTTTATGTTGAAGCCAAAAGGACTTTTTGTTAGTCTCAAAAAAGCATCTGTTTCAATTGCTTTTTTGMCAGTCTCTGGAAATAATGATTCTAATTGGGATTCATTGTGAAAAGAAAACMCTTTTGCATAAGAATTAGAATTTAAGTCTTTGGATAATGTTAATTTGCAGAGGATAAACAGAGGTTGAATGTTAGTAAGGAAAATGATGAGATATTTTAACAGGTGAAAGACTCTACTTGAACCATGGTTAAGAATCTATTTGACTACAGGTTAAACAAACAGCTGTCAAAGCTGGTCTAACTAAGCAAACAACCTAAAAGAAATCAGTTTATTTCTGTCCCTATGCATCTAGAATTTTCACTATCAGACCAATAAATTTCTATTTGCTCTAGATAGTAAGAAGATTGAAGTAATTTAGGAGATTCTGGGAAAGAGACGAAGGAGTCTTTACAATTTCTGTGACCCATGACAATTCAGTAAGGCACTAAATCTTTTACTTCACTTTAAAYACAGTGAGTCAAATTGATTCCCATGTTAGATATACACCAAAGTAGTTTGCTGTATTGACACTCAGTTGCATAAGAGGTAATTAAATATTTAGATAAGGGTTCTCAAGTATATAGYAAGTGAGAAAATATATTTACCTTTAGCAAAATTAGCATACCTAAATATGTACATGTATAAGTACTGCAATGTTGTTCACAATACAGTGCAATGYTTTGTAAAAACACCTGAGCTCCTCCTTTTACTGAAGTGCAGTTCAAGTTTGTTGATAAACAGGAAACCTGTGTAGGATCACTGAAGTGTCATGTGCAATATCCAGATATTTTCAATTATCTAAAYTGCACTGCTCATTTAGAAATGTTGCTATGCTTTACCAACTGTTTGGCAATAAATAACTCTTCTGTGGTTTTACTTATCACTTGAACAGCTAATTCAGGATAAAGAAATGGGAGAGGTTTAAGCAAGCACATATTTCCTTTATTATTAAAATGTTAAGAGATCATAGAGATGCCCTAATGTGAAGGGCTATGTAAAGCTACCTCAAATTGTGCTTGGTATACTTACCAAGATCTCTGATTAGTTAAAGTATATGAGAGCCAAAGATAATTACTAACCTGCAATTTATGACATGAGCTGTTACCACTAAGCAATCACACGCTGAACTTGATAAAAATCTGATCCTGGGACAGTACTGGATTATTATTTTTATTCAGAGGAAACAGATTTTCCAAAGAGGCTTGAAGAATATATGGTATTCTTCAAAGGATAAGAATAAATTTTTTAAAAAGTTTCTAAAACACTTTAAAATTAAAGTTATCAAGTAGCCTAATTTTCTGAGTTTTTTTTTTTTTATTCCCCCAAGAGGATATAGTTATTAGGCTACTCCGGGTTTGAAAGGTTCCAAAAGGAAACAAACTTTACTTATTCATCCTGATTACTGACACATTTCAATAAAAATACTCTTAATATCCAGGCTCCATTTTAGACCAATAAAATTTTAACAGACTTCCTAAATAATCATTTTTTTAATTAAAAAGCCATAAATAAAAAACTTTTGGGCTTATTTTTGGCTGTGTCAACCTAATTTCACTTAAGCAGCACAAATCAAGGTATGATTAGCTGTTCAAAGCATAATTATTCTCACTAAAATAAATCTTGTTGCTGAGTACAGCAGCCTTTGACATCAATAATGATAACTGAAGAGGCAAATTCCATTGAGACAGCCCTAGCTCTGCTGTCACTGAGGYGTTAAAGAAAAAATAAAAAACTCAAAACCAATGTGTACTGCKCAATGTTTAGTATTTATTTCAAGGTCACTCATTAAAATCCAAATGAGAAAAAGTTACTATTTTTGATRGCTGATATATCATATAGAGTGAGTATGTAGTGACTAGTACCAAGTGTTCCTGTGGGAACATGAATCATGTCAGCTAGCAATTTGATTAGCAGTAAAGGGAAAACATCACAAGAATAAATGGAAGTGGAGAATACACTAGTGTTTTTATGCATCCTACTCAGGGAAACTATATCATAAATTCTCAGAATTTGGAGAAATCAGCTATAAATATGTTAACAGGGAAGTTATTGAAACTACTTATATGAATTTTAAGTTGGAACCAAAGCATCAATCATCTCTACTAACTTCAGTGGAAGCTGAGAGTGTTTACCAGGAGAGGGACTTGCCTCACGATAGCTGAGAGTTTAATGTAGACAAACATCCAGTGGAGGAAAAGAAACCATTAACACCTCCCCACCCCCCAAAAGATCCTATATTTAACAGAGAGAATCAATCCCTGATTCACCAAGATGAACTTAACTGATGGATTGGAGGTGGGGAGCAACAGCAAATCCAGAAATAGAGTGCTGTTAAAGAACTGGGAAAGGAGAAAGACAGCTAAGGAAAGAAAAGGTTTGCAAAAACTATTCAGGGAATATTCAATTAAAAAGAGGGACTGAAAGCTTGAATTTAATAGAGGAAAATGCAAGAAATTTTGAGATCACCATTATAAGCTATTTATTAATTCAGAACACATGGCTGAATTTATGAAGCAAAAARCACTGAACTAATAATATTAAATTCTTATGTAAAGAAAATTACAATTGAGAAAACACTACAAATAGATTTTTAAAAACAACTTGCCTGAAAACCGAGGAGTTTTTCACTAGGCTTAATATGCCTCTGAAATTCACATTCCACTGGTTGTATTACTTTGATGCCATCTTCATAAAAAACATAAAACATGTTCCCAATTCCCAGACCTTAGGGACAAAAACACATTGAAATGTATAAAATTAAATAATGACAAAAAAATAAAATCCTTGTCTTAAAAACCTAATTACAGTTCAGTATGAGATCAGTTTGTTAATGTGTATAATGATAATACAGCTAAACCTACGGGATCTTTTGTTGTAAAACTGAAACAAAACTGTTACATTATTCAGAATTTTACATAGTTTTCTCCATTGRCATGACAGTGTCTTTATGAATACAGATCTAGAAATACACAGTTTGACAGCTACAGCAATAAAACTGATCTTGTGAAATCATCTACACTGAAATCAWATCAATACAAATTCTCTATGTATATTTTTTTCTTTTGCCTAAGGGTGGAAGGCTTAACATAATTTCTCTATAACACTGAAAGAGAAGACCTGAGTCTTTGTTCTAAAACCTTACTTGATATTTCAGTCAGAAAAGGAAATATTCTTTCTGTTACTTTATTAGAAAGAGAGAGTTGGGCAGATCTTGATTCCAATGTTGAAGGGCCATAGGTGCTTACAGAACTATTCAATCCTTCTTCCACAGTGTTACTGAAATGCTAAGTTTTGTGGAGAAGGTGGGCACCAGATGTGTAGCATAAAGTCTCACAATATCTGTGATCATGGTCATGACCACAGTAAAGGACAGTCTCATCAGTTTTTTGTGTGCCAATCAGGACAACAGTTGTTGATTTGCTATGTGGATGCTATAATGGATGATCAGYTCGTATTCATAAAATTCTTTGAAGAAAATCACAGTTCTCATAAAATCATAACTATAACCATTCTGACAAACTGTTGGCTGCAATGGTAAAAACGTGCATGTACCTTGGGCATAGTACGTAAGCTTTCACTTGACATAACAATATTTAGTATAGGAACACAGAGGAGGGAAATTAATGAAAAAAGGAATTTGAGTCTGAAATTCTGCTTATCCTAAATTTTGAGGGAAAACCAATGTTAACAGAGAGAGAACAGGTCTTAATACAAAATAAAATGAGGATAAAATAAAGAGGGGGTAGGGGAAATGCAWGTTTGTGTATGTATGCATATGTATTTATGTACACACATACATAAAAGTTTCCAGTCCCCATTAGGAATAGCTAATACAGTTGTTTAAAAGTTTTAATATGTAGAAGGTTGTCAGGCTATGCCCAGAACAAACGTGTTCAATTATCTTTGAGAAAGCTTGTGGAATCATTTCCTATTTCTGGCTAAATTTTCCCAGAAAGAAAGGAGGAGTAGTCTCCAAGCAGGATTTTCCTTACTTTAAATTGAATCTATCTATTAATAGGCTAGCAAAAAGTGGGAGAGAAATTTGTCTATGCTGCATTTGGTGTAACATAGAAGCAAACCTAGGTTCATGGAAAACTCCCCAGGCCTGTCTATTCAGAGTACAGGGTGTACTCAGGCCAGTGGRCACTTTTTTGTCTGCCTTGGCAGATAAACCACACAGCCCATGTAAGACAGCACRTTAAGGCCTCTCTTTAGAGAGTGCCTGGCATTGTGTCAGGTAAGAGCAGCTGAAATTTGCAGGTAAGCCTGACTGATGTTTGCTGCCTGTACCAGTGAACACAGCGTAGAGATCTATAACTGAGTAACTGGCATAATGTGCCTGAGGGATGAATATGTAAAAGTGGCTTGGGACACAATAGAATTTTCCCTTCTCCCTCCTCTCATTGTCTGAAGTATATTATAGTTATTAGCAGGATAAGCAATACCAGAATGTGAGGAAGTAGCTCAGATGATAGCCCCAGGTGACCCAGACATTCTATAAYCAGGCTCCTAAAACCTCCACCTCAGGTACCAAGACTCCAAAGCAAGATTTCCAGTGTACAGATATTATTTATGTCTAATAAATAGGCCAAACTTTTAAGGCTTTATTTCCAAAGTCTGGATAATAACTGTCCTATGAAAACAGTGAAGGACATACAGTATGAAATTTCCTTCTTTCATTTAAATACCAAGTTAAGGAAGTCCGTTCATGTAATGGACCTTTATTTCTGGATCCAATTAGTTAATTCCCTTTTCCAATTTATCACGACCCAAAACTCTTCATTTGAGTGACAGGCTACAGATACCTGTACAAATATCTAATCTGCATAAATATCTAATCAATTCTGCAAGCCACGTTTTCAGAACTACAGCAGCTATTCCTTTGAAGATTTAATTTWGCAAACCTCCCCCCACTAAATACAATCCTGCATATTTTTAATGCCATGCCAGAAACAACATATAAATAGATTTGCTTTATTTAGACTAAATTGATACTTAAATTGATACTTAAAACTGGCTAACACTGGTTTTTAAAATAAGTGTTTCTGGTTGGGGATCTTTTGCATCTATATGAATATATTTATCCATATATTGTATTACTACTGTAATACACATGTGCCTTCAAAATCCTTTCAGATTTTCTGATGCAAGTGTTTGTGATAAGGATTATGTACACTTAATATAGAAATATCTCCAGGCACTAAGGCCTATGTATGGTTTGACAATCTTGATTGTCCTACTAATCACCCATCCTTCCCTTCCTATCTGTTAATATTTTCATAACAGAAAATGGCAGAGTATGCATGGCCCAGAGAAGTTGGTGGTGATGTTTATTGGCATCTTCAGGGTACTGCTCTCTTGCAAAATATTTCCAATATTTTGTATTAGTAATTGTAATTTGTAATTAGTAAGAAACACAAGGATTAGTTGGAAACACAAGGATTGGCCAATGAGAAATGCAGGAGAGATTGAAAATATCTGCTCTAGGAGACAAAAAATCTGCTACCATAAGTTGCTTTTTGATTAGTTTCACATTAGTCACAGAGAAATTTGAATTTCTTTACCATAAGCACTTTGGTAAGCTATTATTTTCAGTTGGYCTTTTTTGTCACAGAATTTAAATTTTGCTAGGTGCATTCTAATGACTGAAAGCAACAAACTGACTTGAAAATCGWCAATCATCTAAAAAATCAAGGGGATACAAATGATTCTTTCAGTTTTRAGATAAAAAAAAGTTTTGATACTTTCCCAACAAGAGGTGAGAACAGCATACTTCTGAGAATTTGGCAATTTCTTGTTGCCTATCAGTTTAATCATTAACAGTGGAATTGTACTAAACTCCAAACACATCATTTGTACTCTGCAAGGCCAATAGAGGCTCCCAGCTAAGCTCCACTACARTCACAGAAATTATTGTTTGTCCCAGCTGAGCAACTGGTGAAACAGGAATCAAAAAATRAAACTAGCTGATATTTTAAAGTACACTGGGAATGCCAAAGGTTACTACATACAGGCAAATTAAATAGCACATTTTTAAATATTTAAATAAAAATAAATTTTTAAAAAGTCTACAGAAATATAATTTCTAGCATGAATTCAGAGCAAAGCCTGATCCACTTGTTATTTTGTATTATCAATCTTCCAGTCGAAATAATAGAAAAAAAAATCTTAATCCTGAAATATATTAATTCCTGAATTGCAACTTTAGATGAAGAATAGGCTACTTAGAGCAACAGAATGGGAACTCATGACAACTCTTAGATKATGGTATTTTTCTGGAATATGAGGAYAATTTTTGAAATTATGTCATATATATGAAAATTAATACCTATCTTTTGCTTGTAAAGTAAAATTTCCATTATTTTTATGTTAATATCACCTGATTGTGTCTTTGTTTATATTTATCCTTATTTTGTTTATATTTATCCTTTGGTTTTTTTTTAATAAAATTCTTCTGTGTTGCAAGGGGGTAGGCAATTACTGTAACTGTAGAGTGTGAACAAACATAGCTACACACACACACATCCAACAGAAACAACAGAAGATGAGCATTTCATCATACGACAGAAAATATGAACAGAAGTCATCTCCATTAGTACCTTGCTCTCGCCACAATATGTTTGCAACTGCAGCATGTAAGAGAAAGATAGAASAGAAAATACAAATGAACAAGGGAAAACAAGAAATTATACATAATTCTGAAATCATTATGATGCTTTRACCTCTTATTCACTAAAATACTCCTACAGGCAAACCAATGGAAACAGTAAATCAACAATAGTTCTCTATGTCATTTGACAAAACTGTGATTAGCCATAGGAGCTATTTGGGATAGGGCAAACCCCATCATTCCCACTAAATCCCTTCAAGCTAACTCCATTAGCCATTATCAGCAGTGTGTTTTATAATCCATTACAAAAGCATGTGCCATTTTCATGCACATAAATGAGACATATTAATGACCGGTGATGCAATTTTCATGATTTCCTTTAAACCCTGGACTTCAAAGAGACTGATTTTAGAACACAGTTATGAGAGAGATATGCAAAATTAAAATATGCATAAGATATTTTTTCTGTGTGGCTGTAGTGCAACCATGCTAACAAAATTATATAATGTTTGCCATTCCCTTTGGAAGACCAAGACTGGAAGTATAAGATGGCATGGTAACCAACTAAATGTTTACATTGATTTTTATCCTGAAAACATAAATCTTATTTGGCCATCTTGTTTACAATTGGATTTTAGACCTCCAAGACCAATGAAATGACATTATCCTAATATTGCTCTTTCTGTTTGCAGAGGAAAAAACAAACGAGAAAGCAAATACAGTCTTGCAAATTTTAAGTATTTATAACTCAGCATGCAACAGAATAAAATTTTTAAAACACCATCACTGAAAACCAAAGCATACTGCAAAGTAATAAACCTAAGAAATTTTTAAAAACCCAAACACCTTAAAGAAAGGAATACTACACAGAAAACACATATGTCACACACACACATAATGAAGTTGGGAGTTTCATTGAAACACAGCATTACAAAAGCGAAAAACATTAGCATTCTTTAAAAAAATAGTTTGGAAAAAGCAATGAAAGACATATTATAAAAACTATGTTGGTCCACAAAAGTTCCTTAACTGCTGACAGCTGAAGGTTGAGAGTGATGACAGGAACTATCAATCCAGAAAAGGCCTGGATACTAAGATTTACCCAAACATCAGTTGTACTTCAACAGAAAAGGAGAGGGGGAAAAAAACAGCCCTGGGATATGATGCAGGCCTTTGGGTCTCCTAATGCAGCTTGTTTTGGATTCACCCACCTGTCTGTGCATCTAGCCTGAACGTCACGGTTTTGTCTTTGAGGGTGTCCAAAAGATTTCTAAGGATATGCTGAAGAACTTCCCCCACATCCATCCTGCCAGTCACCTCACTGCAAAAGGCTGTCAGGCTGACCTGGAATTTTTTCCTCTGTAAATCCATGATGACTGCTCCTGAACACCTTCTAGTTCTGGGAATATCTTTGGGAATGCTCTATTTCTGTTCCAGAAGTCAATGTGAGGCTGATGCACCTRTTGTGTCTTGGTTTCTCGCTCTTGCCCTTGAAATGTGGCACTGGCTTTCTTACAGTCTGCAGGAATGTCCTTGATCACCATGATCCTTCACAGGCTGCCAAGAGCTGCCTCACAGTGCCATGGGCCAGTTTCCCCAGTCCTTGTGGGTGCATTCTATCCAGGCCCTTTCCCCTGTGAAAGTCCAGTTCATTTAAATGGTCTCAATCAGATGCTATACACCACAGACAAAGAAAGCTTCCTTGCCAGAGGATGACTTCCTTCCCCAACCTTCCCACTGGTGTCATGTTCCTAGGAAACGTTTTGCCAGAAAAGACTGACTGATGTGAAGAAATCTTCAGTACAACTTGTCCCCTTCCATATGCTTTGCCACCAGGTCCCCATCCCACTCAGCAGATGCACATTCAACCTTAATCTCCTTTTTCATGCTGATGTCTCTGTAGAAGCCCATCTTTTGTCCTTTATGTCAGCTCCAGATGGGCTCCGGAACTTTAACATTTATCCCTACATGCCCAGAGAGGGGCTCCACATGCAGACCACAAATCTGTAGTTGCTTATGTTATCTTACACAGGCTTTCTTATGCAATAAAGCAAATTAATTTCCCCAGGGCAATCTGGAGGATTTCCTTTAAAATTACTTTGCTCTTCACATTGTGAGGAAATAACCATGTAATGCATCACACTTGAGGTCCCATAAATTCAGCCATAATGTTCTACAGTTTATCAGTGTTTTTCTAGGGGTGGCATGGGAAAGAAAATAAAAAACTAATTACAATTATGCAACTGTGTGGAACTGTACAGGTTCAAACAAAATTATTTAATATGCTAAGTACAGAACACATTAATTTGTGTTAATGCAAAATGATATGCATGATTCTGAGCTTTGCTCAAGAAAAAGGGCAGGATAAGAAAAGTGTTTTAAAAGCCTCACATATTAATTTTAAAATTAGCAAATTAGCTAGAAGAAAACTGAGATATAATTTAAGGATGCAACATAATATCATAAACAACAGCCACCAGCTCACCTAACAGGTCAAGAAACCTCACTTATTTTTTTAGATAGACAGATAACTTCTGTTCAGTAAAGATGTCAAGTCTTGAGATAGAGAGTTCAATGCTGGAACAAGTACAGGATGTATAGATCTAAAGTATGCTAAGAAACATATTGTGTGCCTTCCTTTTTGGTTAAGCAAAATTTAACATTCCCAGCCACACTTTATAMTGAATTCTCAAACATTTGTRAACTTCACAATGTAGGAATACAGAATTATTGATTGATCCCAGCAAAATGTTCTGTTTTCAAGAGAGAATACCATCCTCTCTTTCGCCCTGATTCCACAGAGTTATTTAACAGCATTAGGGGATGTACTGGGAGCCTTGCAAAAGACATTGTATTCCAAAATTCTGTGACTTTGAGCAGGCTATGTCTGCTACATGGGGCCTTGTCACGGGGAAGCCTGCATGTCACATGGGTACCTGCTGTAAGGGTAGGTGCTGGAATGCCCATAAAAACCTGTGYTGCACACTCATGGGCCCTACCACAAATACAACACTGCAACCTGCCAGAAGATACACGGGTTTCTTTGTTACACCAACATAAACCACCACAGCATGAGAGGGAGAGGGAGCCTCTCCACAGACACTGCACAGTTTGCTGCGGGGAAACCCATCCACAATTAATCCCATGCTGCATAAACCCGCCATGCCCAGCATGTGAAGGGTTGCAAGATTTACTCACAATCTATATTCCTCTTTTTATTATATCTTATTAAAGCAGCTATTCTATTACACAATTTACTGTCGGGCCTTTTATATTGTCATCAAAGTCTGCATTGTTCCTCCTTCTCCCTCATCATGCAAAACAAGAGAGAACTCAACTTTTCTTGAAAGAGGTTTTCTTTCTTTTCTTTTTTTTTTAAGCACACTTACAGCTTCATAAAAATAATTCTTCATGGTCCTTCCACAGCTATGCTATGGTTTTCTGTACAGCCCCAGCCTTTGATTAGGAGCAGCTAATATAACATCTGAATGCCTGTTCTTCATCTCTGTTATACATTGTGTTGGTAGAACAGTAATAGGTTGCACAGATTTCACTAAACTCTGACCTTAGTAATTCATTAAATTCTGCAGCAGACTAATGGCAGTGTAAATTCTTACCCATTTTGGATGGAAACAACAATTGCAAAAATCCATGGTATTTCTAGTACTAAATGAATGAGGGTACTACAATATCACTTTCCAAATAAATTCTGTATCCTTTTCTTTCTTATTGCATTGGTAATAAACGTCGTTACATTCACTTTTCTGTCACAATAGAAAATTACAAAGGTTTCAACTATGTCAACTAGTGTTCCTCCTCCCTACTTTTCTTTTCTTGAAACATTCAATGTATTTTGGAAATAAAGTGTGTGTATGTGTGTATGCAAAATTGACATTGAGTGAGTTTGAAGACTAAATGTAGCTCTTCCACTTCCTTTTGCTGTTATAATTASCTGTTCAAATTTTCAGTAATCAGCATCCAATACTATATATCCAGACATACTCAAACAAAATGGATATCAATTAAAAYCTTAATGTCTGAAAAATTGCATGGTTTTCTGCACTAAAGAGAAAACTGCAGTTTAAGATGGCTTTAAAAATAGGGGAAACCAGCAAAAAGACACTTTTCTGCATTATATAACATGCAACATTAAAAAATATGGTGGAAAAATGCAAATAATGTTTGTTCATGAATATAGAACCACTGTTGTTAATTCCAAGTTTCATCTCATCAAAACAAAAGCTTTGTATTCAATATTTTGTAATTGTTTTATCCAAATTTCTATCAGAAATTAACAGCTGATTTAAAAAAGCCAGTTTCATATCAGCTGATTGTTCTAAGATTTGCACCATCAAATAGGAAGCCACTGTCCTTTTCAATTACTTCAATTCCATGATGGCAAGAGGTCACAAGTAGATGTTATAGAAAATAGAACAAAGAGGAAAATGCAATAAAGTCATATGGAAAAAATGTTTTTTTCATTTTTCATATTTCATATTTCAACATAATTTTTCAGAATCATCCTGTCATAATCTGCTGTGCTTTCAATTGCACTAAAGAAGTAATTTCACGATGTTTAAAGGGATGCTGCCTCCTTACTTCACTCAGTCACCATCACTGTCAACTGTTTTGATTAATCTTAAACACAAGATAAAGRAAGTGTATATGTTACTTACTTKCTTTTCTTACATCTCCARTGTATAAACACCTGCCCTTATGTTAGTTAGATCTATAACATAATTACTACCTTTCTGCTGAACCATGTTCAGTTTTTACTTATTATTTGTATATTAAAAATACTTGCATTAAAARTGAAGATAAGGTTTACATGAATTATTTTTTGCTCAGATTCCAAAATCAAACAGAATGAGAAATGTTATGCATAYACCTGCTTTTAATTTCATTCATTTTCTATAAGAAAGTCAGATTTGGTTGTTTTATATACAAATGCAAATATATAAAATCTAATTTATTTGTGAAGCTAAGACTTTTTTCCAAGTTGTCTAGTGCTTGCTTCAAGTATTTTTAAAATAATTGTCCTCACAAATTCTATCCAAATTCCAGTCTGTTCTTATGTGACATGCACTTCCATTTCATTTTAAATTAATGCAATAATGGAAGATCTGCTTTATGTATATTAGACCGTTATTTATCAGATAGAAGTCAACAGTTCACACTTTAATTTTGTTCAAATATGAACATGTTACCTCAAGTCCTTTCCCATAGCGCATTAACTCAATCCAGTGTACACTAGCAGAAAGAAAAAATGGTTCATGAGCTGAATTACTTGGAAGTTTGAAATAAGGTCTTTGCCTACAATGCTGTCAACAAGTATAAACTTGTTTAGCTGTGCCATAAAATAAAATGCCAGCATAAATTATCTCTGAGGAAATTAGGTAAATAGGTACCATTTAGAATCAGATGTGACAGAAAGGTTCTATTAAAATTTCATAAAGCCTTTCAGAGAGATTTTAGGCCATAAATCACAGTCAAAAGGCTTTTAGTCTTATTCCCAGTTCTAGACAGTGGAGATKCCTTGTTGCTTATGATGGCCATAAACCTGTCAAGTCAGTAGCACTCAGATGACATAATCTTGTTAGGTGATAAGACATGGCCTAAAAAAGGCGCAGTTAGAATTAGAGCTACTTAACGGCATGAAACAGTTATATTATCAATTTTTTTTTTTAATTTAGTCCTAAAACAGTACACRAGGTAGAGAACTTTTCAGCTTTTCGTGACTGTCAGAAGCCATAGGATAAATTACTTTGCAGTATATGATGATGCCATAATGGGTGAATTCAGTAACACAAGAGCCTATAGTTGATAACCAAAATAAAAGCTATTAAATATTAAAAGTTCATCCAGTACTTTCAAATTAGAAAAAAGGTCTTGGAAATGCCTTATTAGCTTTACTTGATAACTCTCTRTCATGACAGTTGTCTCCCCAAGGTGCATACATATCTCTCAAAAAAATTTAGAGAAACATCTAAGAAGTCATATCACAAACTGGACTGCACTTTGAAACTCAATCTATTTGTAATAGTTAGGAGAAATTAAAATATTTTTAAAATATCAAATAACAAACCCACAGAACTATTTCACTTCAAAGGGAACAGCTTRAGTTTTTATGATCTATGGCCCTAGTATGCTAGAATTATTCTAAATTGAAACAGAAAAGAAACTAAAGCACAACCAAAGTACCTGTCAAAGTTATCAAGAAACAAACAAACAAAAATATTGATTTTTAAAGTTACTCTACTTCAAAATATTTTACTAGTAGCTAAGAAAATTTCTTTAGTTACTTGAAAATAACCCCTGAAAATATTGTCTTTTGTGATGACTATTTTTTATTTTCCTGTTTTCTTCACTGTCAGATTTTCTTCTTTAGGGAAAAAAAAATCTATATTTAGTGTAATCTGATTTTCTATATGTGTATCAAATTACAGTGATTTATTCTACTCCATTATTTATATTAAATATTCCACTATTCATTTAAGTCTTCCTTGATATCTTTTTTCTAAGATTACAAAATGGTTTATTTGGTATATTTAKCTATGCATTATAATCCATCTTCAGTTAATGTTACTTTGATTAAAAATTGAAATTTGGACCAAYTCCATTGGTCCTACTACTGTTTCAATGGAATCTAGCTAAATAAATAAATTCCACAGATGGAAATTATAATGTCTTCCTTCTCTCTTTGTAATTATTATTGCAATGTGTTTCAACACAAAAGGCAGTAACATGTTGCCCACTCCACCTTTCTCATAAATATATTGTCAAGATACACTGCCAAATTATCTTTGTCCAATATTTAAATTCTTCAGCTTCCAAACAAGATTTCAAAAGCAGCAGGATGATGACTTTGGTTTGCCCAATGGCTTCTAGGAGTTGGGCTCATCCAATMTGTTTGTCATCATGAAATGTAGCCATCAACAGAAATCTACAGTGGAGCTGTCCAGTTGCATGTTCATGTTTTAAATGATGCTAAATCCCATAGAATGGAGGAGAAAGCTATCCATTAATAAAAGATTTGAGCATCTCTTAAAATGTACCTGCAYGTACTACGAGCTAGAAAATGAAAAGCCATCTTTTATCAGTTRCTGCAGGGATGCTGGGCACTAGAATATAGAACCTGTTTACAAAAAGGGAGAAATTGGAGTCCTTAAGAAAAGAAGGRCTCTTAGTTATGATGAAATCCCATTTTTCTGCTAGCAGAAGTTCCAGCAGTCTGACATTTCTTTATACCATTGCAGTAGCAAAAACCCTAGAAATCATCACAGAGTGCTGCTAAARGTAGAAGAAAAGCATTGTCACTTCAGAACTATGCAGGATTTAAATTGTGCTGCTGTGAATCAGTTTGGGTTTTTCAATGTTCTGTTGACAATATTCTTCTATAAATATTTTGTCCTGTATTTTACAGGAGCAGGATAATAACTGAAACCAGAGCCTGACTGGATACCTTCTACCTTACAAAGGGCTAAAAAGGTGGGTAAATGACACGTAACAAAGACAAATATTTAAAATATCCAGGTCCAAATGCAGTGCATAGAATACTGGTGAAAAGTTGTCTCAGATGTTTAGGCTGATTTCTATTAGTTTTGAATACATTTCAGAATATATAATAAATACTAGGAGTGCCATTAAGTACCATTATAGCTGCTCCTAGTAGTTGCCCCACTTCCTGAAACTTAATAACTCAAGTAGCTGTAGGCTACTTAGACTGCAGTATTTGACCCAGACAAAAGAACAGACAACACCTGCAAAGAATTAAATTCAGTAAGAAATAAAAAAGTAAGAATACAATTATGAGGCAGCTAATATGTTCTAACAGAGACCTGATTTTCACAGACAACCCTAAATAAATTTTTTTATGTAAATAGGAGTTTGKTAATGTAAAATAAATATATTTGCAACCCGTAATTTTGTTAAACATCTGATTAGTTAGCATAATATTCTGAGTTATTTAATAATGGAAAAATATGTGTTAATTGAATTAAAAACTGCAAAAATARTGAGTCTGAAAATGTTAAATGTTAGTAAGCTGTGAAGAAGAAAGTTCCAGAGCACATCCAGAGCAACAGGCAATGAATCATGTGTTAAGCACTTTCATCAGTGATCTGAACACAAATACAAACTAATTTCCTAAATCTTGGAATTACCTATAATGATAAACAGCAATTTTAATAAATTATTTGAATGACTTTGTCAACTTTATTTCTACAATAAATTGAATTTTGTTTTATCCAAATGGAAATGGAGATGCCTTGGAAAACAAAGAACAGACTATGCCTACCTGAGACAGGTGAGAAAGAATAGGATTTGGAAAGTGAGGTCTGATAGCATATGGGAGATAAACATATAAACAAACTTCCACTACTGSTATTAGTGGAAAATAGCAACAAAGGATTGGTGAATGTGGAAGAAAAAAAATACCAAATATATATATMAAAAAAATCCTACCAAAACAATTAGAGTTCTCAAGACAAAAAAGACTGAGTACTATGGTAACTCTCTTATTATGAGAAACATATATTGTGTGTGTGAGAATTTGCAATCAATATTCATATATTCATAGGGCAAGAAATCTTAAGAGGTCAATTTATTGAAAAAAAAAAACGAGACTCAAAGGAGGCAACTGAAGGAAAAACTGACTTCAAAACAGAAGTTAAGCATTATTCTGTATTAGTGAAATTGATTAATAAAGCTAAATACCAAGAGAAATGAGGCATTTTTTTCACTCTCTGCATGTCTGACTCAGGTATATGCATCTCTGTAAGGACACACTTCAGGCAAACAAAGCATTAGATCTGTATTCAGGCAGAACAGAATGCAATTTAGTGTCTTGTGAAATGTAGAAGATAGAATAGAGTTAGATAAAATGGTTCCAGCATGCTTAAATCTATGAATCCATGCAATACCTGTTCTGAAAAACAGAAATACATTGGAAGGAAAAKAAAACCAGATTTTAGACTGCTATTTGTATTTACAAATGCGATTATGCCAAAGAGTCCTTCCAACACAGCTGAACTGTGTCAGGTATTATTAGAGGATCATGACAGTAGGGGAGACTCTTGTGTCTTCAAAGAGATTTAGACCAGGTCATTAATCCCCAGAATGTTTTTACCAGTCACCACAGGGGTTATTCAGCTATCAACCAGACCAGCTATCACATTCTCAATGGCTTTAACTACAGGCTTGAGGGAAAATGGAATTCACAGCAAAAAGAGAAYTTGCAGTCTCTAGAGAATCAAAACAGCACAGTTCTCACTTTCAGAAGTATTTTAGATGCTACTGCTATTATCAACATCAGAGGAATTAAATAGGATCTGATAATAGTGAGCAGTAGACATTTATCACCAGTACTTATAAGAGATATTTATATAGGTAATATAAAGTAAACTTTACATTGTAACTTCACAAATCTAGCAAAAAGGATACATGTGCTGGGACATAGTTGTTAAATAACTAAATAAAATTTCAGTATCAGATTGAGTTAATTGATAAAGGGCATGGSTAAAGTTCAAGTATTTAAAAAAAAAAGCATTTCTCTCACCTAAGACAATGTTAAAATGAAAGGATATTTTCAGAAGTCTTACTTTTAGTACACACTGAAAAAGCACTGATGTGCTAAGTGGAGGTCAAAGTATCCTTGAGACCATCGCCCACTATTCAAAATTTTACCTATGTGAGGCAGAACAATGCTTCCCTGTTCAGTGCTGGCACTTACTGAACAGATCTGGATGAGAAAGAATTTTCAGAGTATTTTCCAACCACTTCCATCCAGATTACCATCCTGATGATGAACCATTATCATCCAAGTATATTGACTTTTCTTGGTAACTGGACTTCAGATTTCTGAAACTGGAAACTTTAAAATAAACAAGTCCCTAGGACCCTTAATTCATACTTCAAATAGTATAACTTTATTTTTCCTAGTAGCATCACATTTCCCACAATTCTGCATAGCTTTGCCTTCATTTCTTTTCTCTTTATCATACAGATACACGCATTACATTCATCTGTAACAATCCTATKAATTATGAAAACCTAGCAATTTGATAGCACTTTTAGACAAACAGCCAAGATAAAGGTTTGGTTATTATTTAACCATCTATTTATCCATAATAACACTGATTTTTTATTTAATCTGAGGTACCAGAAAAYGTAGTATTTTCTCTTAGGAGCTGTTTAAATTACCAATTTAGAGAGAAATCAACTAGCCATGCCCTTTCTGCCACAAGTATTATATTTTTCACAAAGCACTGAACAGAATTTCCCATAAGTTTGAAATGTACAGAAAGCAAGATTCCACAGAAAAATAATAAAAATTAATTTTTTCATTCAAAGTGATTTCAAACACCCAAAGTTTTCCCATGCACACAAACAAGGGGTCAGATAAGTAAAAAAATGAAAATTTACTTTGACTATTAAACTTTCTAGGAAACAAAATACATGCACTGGTAATGGAATGATGTTCTGCATTTCATATGTCACTTTTGAAATCACTGTCATGCTCAAGGCAGTGCAATTGTACCTTACATTTTAGAACTCAACTGTAAAATTCTCACTAAATTCTCAATAGAAAATCAACTCAATGYTCAGAAATGCTTTTATTTTGCTTTGATTTTTATCTTATGTGACATCACAAAGGAGAAAAGCCCATACTAACTGACAAGCTAGAGAGAATTTGATCTTATTTTATTCAAAACAYTATTGTAAGATTTCCAAAAGGGAGCCCTCTAATAAGGAACCAAAAAAATTTTAAAAGTGTGTTTGCTTTATTTTATTAAAGTAGGATAAAAGCAAAATAATCCATAAAAATGTCATCAATGACAGAAATAGTTTATATCAGATCAAATGGAATCACATTTACATACACCAGAGACTAGAATGTAACTTGTGACCTAATCAACAGGCTKGAAATAAAAGTAGCTTTAGCATTGTGCTTAATAATGTGTGGGTGGGGTAAAAAAAGCCCACAATCCTATCCAAGTGGTTTTACCCATGTAATTTTATTCCCTAATAATCCCTAATTTAATGTATGAACAAAAGTTTTGGCGGAAATATAAAAACAACCAGCAAAGAGTTAATAATGAAGCCTTTCCAGTTCTCATATCAGTTCTCTAATGCTAGCAATTCCTCACTGCAAAGGAATTCTTTTTTAAAAACAGCAGCAGCATTTTAAACTGCATATAAAAATGTGTACCTGTGAAGGTAATTTGTTCATGTAGTTGTGACAATGACATTGAGAGTCAGTGCCTTTTYATTAGTTTGTACCTTAGTCTTGCATGTAGTGAAATGAGATTCTGAGCAAATTGGAGTTTAACATGTAAATATCTGCTACACCTAAATTTGAATGCTATCATTATGCATCTTTGGGTTTTATGAGAATTTACACATGGATCGATTCATCGGAAATCATTTTCAAACACCAAGGAATATAATGGTAGAATGCTTCCCGTCAACAAAGAACACAGAACTTGCAGGGTACTTTTACAGGAGGGAAGATGACTATATCTTTTGGATTAGTTGTCTTAGAAATAATTTGGTTTATATTCTGTCTTTCTTCATTTACATCTTTGATAACACCAATGGTCATTTTAAAAACTTACTGCTAGTAGAAATTAAAGCATTTGTTACAAGCTTTGTTCCATCTATGGCATGTGATTTTACAAATCCAGCTAAGGTAGCAGATCTAAAATTATTACACCACATTACAAGTCCTGAAAAATGTGTTCTGCATTGTTTTGGATATCCATACATATTTACAGATCAGGTCTTCAGAAGATAAAATTACTTAACTAACTAACTTGCAAACTACATGGTTGGCTACAAATATTTTTCCAATACAAACAAGTTTTAAATTAGCATACACAAACTAGAGTTCGTCAGAGTCCTGAAATTTGGCAACATTCACATTTTTCACACAATGCAAAAGGCAAATGGAAGCMGCCAAACTACTTCACATTACCAGATTACCAGAAACTCTGCACGATCAAACAAATTATTTATCCTCAGGTGTCTTCTCAGAAATGTSTGAGCAGTAATTTTCATGACACTTAAAAAAACCCATGTTGAGGTTTTTGAAAAATTACGATTATAATTAGTGTTACTTAAAGCAGCTAAGTAAAGATATCAACATTTAGATTATAAAAGTTTCCTGCATGGAAGATTTCCTCTGAAACATTTAAAGCATATTAAACCTATACGTAACTGAACTCAATGTCCTGTGGCTAGGAAGTGTCAGGCAGACTTGCAGCGCTACTAATTCTGCCTCTGGTATCCTGCTGAGTGCTTGGCACTGCTGAATAAGCTTTTAAATAAACAGGAATGTCTRAAGTTAATGCAATCACACTCAGTAGTAAGATAACTAYCATTTTACTGGATGTATTTCTAATAAATATGTAGTAGTCATTGAAATAAGAAGCTCAAAAGAAAAAACAAACAGACAAAACCAACCAATCAAACCA
Source organism: Alauda arvensis (assembly GCA_902810485.1). NCBI lineage: Eukaryota > Metazoa > Chordata > Aves > Passeriformes > Alaudidae > Alauda > Alauda arvensis. The sequence goes on from CADDXX010000140.1 coordinate 1,714,597, forward strand.
AACAAAAATGGGTGAACTATAAACTCAGGAATGGATTTTTTTAAGCAAAGTGAGATAAGAGGAAAAAAATACCAAGTTAGACAAATAATAGGGAAACRGGGTTTATAAATCCCACTACCATTTAACAGAGGATAAAGAACACTGCTTGTTAGTAGTGATATTGATTTCTTTGGCACATTCAGCTCCAAACATAGACCGTGTTCACTGTTCCTCCACATTCCAGGCACAAGACAGCATGGGCAAGCTGAAACTGATCTGGACCTGCTGGGCACTTTAGTGGGTGAGGTCAAGTCACATGATTACTGTCACATCATGAGGGCCAATTTTGATTCTTGGTGTTGCTCAAGAAYAGACAGGAAGAAAAGGTCTTCCTCCCACACCCCCATCAACCACTGGAAAACACACTACTGATTGTCATATATAGATATCCACTTCCTTTTTTCCTTCACATCCCCCTCATATACGTCTATCATGAAGAAACCATCAAAAATTTACCAGCAATGTATAAACTATGTTGGTTCACCAAATGAATTAGAGATTTCATTTCGCTTCTAAATTTCCTGCAGATTGCACACTCTGCCTTCAGTGACTCTTGGATACCATTAATTGAACTTTATTTTTTTAACTCAGCTATCTACACAAACTCATTTTAATTTATTTAACATTTCATAGTTTTAATACTGATTAAATATTCAGGTGTGGGTGACATGCATTTTTATACTTCTCACAACACTTACGAGTCTTTCGAGCAGAATCTTCCACAAAGAGAGAAGAAATATCTTCATCCACCCCTGCTTCATTCTTTGCAATGCAAGTGTATGCTCCTGTATCCTCATAGCGCACATTGCTGATGTGAACCTCACTGCCATTTGCTGAAAGGACAGGAAAAAATCAACATGCAGACATGCTAGTGCTTTCAGATTATAAATTCTGAAGGGTTTCTCTGCTTACACTAATTAAACCATTTTCATTCCTCAGTTCATAACTTGGAGGCATGCCAAATTAGTCCAAAGGTATTCAACTGGCTAGTGAATTACATGCACTATTTCATCTCACAGATATTCAGAGTCTCTCAGTTGATTTTGCATTTCAGAGCCAAATATTGATCTGAGGTTTTATATRTATTTAAATTACTATTTTTTTTTAATCAGGCAAATATTAGATTTTTATTATGTTGCATTTGGTCACTAGACACCATAATTTCCTTTATATAAATAACCCATGAAACATAACAGGCCAAACTTTCAACATAAATAAAAATTTTAATTTGTTGCTCCTAACCAGAGGCACCTAGTTAGTTTTGGTTTTGTGTGACTGCAGTGTAACAAAATGGAAAACAGGTACATTGAAGTTTTTCACCTACATCAGTGTAGAAGCTTGTGGAAACCTCAGGAACTGTATGTCAGATTGTGTAGGAATGTTAACAAACAGTCCAGGTTTCATGGTCTTTTAAATAATTTGATGTGAATAACTGTGTGAACAATGATTAATTGAATTTTAAGTATAATATACTTGTTCCGCTGTAGGAACTATACAAAAAGCAGTTTTATAGGTATTCTGTGGACTAAAAGGGACATTGTCTTAGGGTGTCTAAGGGGTCTTAGGGTGTACTTCTAGCTTGAAGTAAGTACACAGATAGTTTAACTCAGAAAAATCTCTGGGAAAATTTAATGAGATTTTCAAAAATTAATTTCAAATAATTCCATGTTAGAAAACTGAATTAAATGTATTTTGCTTAGACAAGAACCCTTTTAATTTATTTGTCACAAATATATGGAACAGAGAGGAAGGCAAAAAAAATATTCCTCTAATCCCTAGAGGAGAAATTAAGAGAATTTTGCTTGGGAGGAGAAGTTCATAACTTTCTGCTCATGGTGGAAAGTGCTCCTGCAAGGCAATTGTTCACATATATCCAGGAGATTTGTACATGAAAGAACAGGGGACTATGACACCTGCAGGGAAGTAACACTTCAGAGAAGCACTTGCCATGTCTGTCCCACTGCTTCTTGCAGTGCAGGCAGAGTAGATGAGCAGGCTGTCCTATCCTAACTACACATCCTGGTTTTGTTGATGAGTGAGAGAAAGTTCTGAAAAGAACACTGGCAGCAGGAGATTTTTTTTCCTATGGCTGATCAAATATTACTGAAGAAGCATGGAGATTTTATGCCGGACAGGTCCACTGATTTTGCTGAGCCCTGAATATTCATTGAAATTAAGTGGTGCTAAAAGTAAGACTTTCCTTTAKTTTTGGCTGTGGATTTTTTTGCAGGTTTTTGGGTGTTGAGGGGTTTGGGATTTTTTGGGGGGGTAGGTAGGGCTTGTGTGTGTGTATGCAATGTCTCCACTCCCACAGAGGTCTGCTGATGTCCTTCAAAAAACAGCACATCCATTTAAGGTATTTCTCCTCCAGTCCTTTCTATCACATCCCTAAATCTCATTAAGGTTCTTATCAGTTGTGATTGGGACCAGGTCTTGGACTGCCTGCTCCACTCAGATACTGCACATTTTCAAATAAAGAAGAGCATATTGGAATTTACTGGCAATCCTGCCAGTAAGTACAATCATTATTTTAACAAAGAGAAAGCAGAAAGACATGTGTCTTGGGGRGTAACTGGAAAACATCACATCTTTAGAAATGTTTTAGCTTAGACTTCAAGCCTTTCTTAAAACTATGGAAGAAGGGCAGCTAGTATGGAAATGATGTACAGATAAAACATTAGCAATCTGTAGAAAACAATAAATAGACCCCTTTACCTTGAAGAGTTAGCTGTTTGGACAACTTTGGAGTGATATCAATTCCATTCTTCAGCCAACCAAGTTGTGGGTTGGGAATCCCTTCAGCGTGGCACCGAAGGCTTGCTGTCACACCTGGCTCCCTCGCCTGGCTCTCTGGATAGACTCGGATAACTGGTGGAACTGAATACAGGAAAACAATTATAATCTAGTGGAGAACAGTATCTTCACTTTAAGAAAAGTAACTATAAGAAATTCAGAAGACTCCTGCATCTATATATAAAAACACACAGATGTGGTATTCATCAGATATTCAGTGATATTCAATGAGAATTCTTTCTCAGAAAATGTATGAAGCAGAAAAATATCCTGTGAGAAAAACCTCTTTTCACTATGATACCAATGAATAAAGCCTCAATTCTAGTTCAATAGTTTGTGGTTGTGTAAYAAGATTTTTACTTTTCCTTAGATTTCATTATAAAATATGACTAATGTACAATAAGCAAGTCATGATATGTTGTACAGAGATTTTAACTGTCCTGTTTCACAAATCTTAGCATTTCATCTGCACCTCTTCCCTCTTTTCAAAACACCTAGTAACAATCCCTTCTACCCGCATAAAACCTGTTCAGGTTTATACTTCTTTATACCTGTTCAGACAGGACCTTCAGTACCCATGATACCWCTTTCCTCCTCTACCATAAAGACATATCACTAGCTTATCTTAKACCTGATTTCCCTCTGAAGTCATTTCCTGCCAAAATGCTTTCCATTAGGTGGTCTTCAGGATATACAGTCAGAGAGAGGACATATGACATCAGTGGACATATTCTTATTAGTCATCAATGGTTAAGCAAGATTTAAAAAATCCTGCTATGTAGATTTTTTAAATAAATACTTATTTATCTTATCTTTAATTTTTATAAGACAACTTGCTTGATGTTGTTTCCAACACTTAAAAAATATTAACAGTAATAAAATTAAGGAAATGCATTTCCTATTCACCAAAGTTTTGTTTAATRCAACTCTAAAAATATGGAATACTTGGGCTGTGTCACAAAACACAGCTGGGTAGGGGATGAAGTATCACTTGATAATGAAAAAAGATAAAAAGATCAAAAATTTACTGTCTCTCTTTTGGCATGAGATTAAATATTTTCAAATCCTGTTCAACTATTTACAAGAGATGTCTCAGCATGCTGTCCCATCAGATCATAGAAACACCTTATATTTCTACATTACAAGAAATAACACAAATCTACTTTATCTCAGATAGGATGCAAAAATCAGTAGGTTTCAGAGATGTTTTAAATCCAGTAAGAGAGGAGGTCTTTTCAACATAATCGCAGTATACAAAGWGCAAAAATGTAATATAATAACACGGGAGAAGGTTAAAAATTAGATAATATGGCTTTTAGCTTCTTAGACTACCAGCTGAGAGAAGAGCACATAAAAATCAGAGATTTAAGGTTGCTATTGATTTTCTGGAAAGGACTTTGCTTTCATGGGAGTGGATCATTATTTTTCATCTCAAGCCTGACATTCCCATTCCTATTTCCCCTCCATTTCTTCCCTCTTCTATCTCCTCTTGCTTAGCATCTGTTTACTCCATACTGAGACAGACCTTGCCTTCCCCACTGTGTTCTTCAGACTAGGCCCTGCTTGACTGCACACTCAGTAGTCTGAAAATTTTTTGGCGCCTCAGCTCCCAGTCTCGCTCTGCCTCTTCCTAAAGTCCAATTTTCATGTCTGCCTGTTCAGCACTTCTTGACACAAGGTCCTCTAGGCAGCCTACCTCATGTTGTAGATTTCATACTGCAGCAAAACCAAATGGTTTATTCTTCCCCCCTGTCTTTGGAAAAACAAGGATCTCCACTTCCTTAGAGAGAGGACGCCATCACTGAACACTATCAAGCATCTTACCAACAGAAACAACTTTTAGGACCAATAGCATTGCAATTAGTTATGTTCTGACTACATATGCCAGGATATTTTTTGTCTCTTTTTGTATCTGATAGATTATCTATACAACTAGAAACATTTTTCAACCCTTGTTCTGCATTATAATTTTTATTTCATATTATCTATTTGTAATATTCCACTACRAAAGAACTGTGTCACTGAGGCATGCTGCAGACAACTGAAATATAAGTGAAGTTGTGGGCTCAGTCTAAAAAGTTAATTTGATGAGACAAGTTCAATATAAAGTCTTTGGGGTACTTGTGAATCGGGATTTTTGTTTGTTTTGTTGGTTTTTGTTTGGGTTTTTTTGGCGTAACTGACCCAAAAATAATAAATAAATAAATTTCACCAGAAATGAAATTTTAGGTACACAATTAAAGCGATTGTCCACACTGACTTTCAAAGATATCTGTTCCAGAATCTTAACCTAAAGAAGCTTACTTTACAAGGGAGAGAYCATGACATCTGTTAAAAAGGGAGGTGAGACACTGCATGTTTGTATTTAGCAGAGTAATGTATAACACATAGAGTGAWTTCTATATCCCTTTTCTTTCAATTAGAAAGCAATGTGAGACTGTTGGTTCCAAATATGGTGGATATGTAACAATTCAATAGCTCTAATACTTGTTATAAAGCCTCTTGAGTATTATTTCAGTTGGGTGCCATGGGAGAGAGGAAGGGAGAAAATAGTCTATTCTAGCTGTCTTGAATCCAGGGAGAATGAACCTGTTTAAAAAAGAAACAGGTGATATCTATAGTGAACTAGGTTCTTCTACTGATGTATATAATAACCTTTGTTTAAACTTAGATGCTTTGGAAAAACAAAGCTGGCAAACAATTCTTCAGACACTATACATTTCCAGCTTATATCTGGCTGAGGGACTGGGCTCTCCTTTCTTTAATTTAAAGTATCAGAACTGCTGATCTTATTTAAGTATCACTTATAYATTAGAAGAAAAATAAAGATCAAACTGACAAACTCAAATTCATTCAGTCATACAGTCTCACAGTTATATAATCTTGAAATTGTATATATTGAAAGGATTATGTATATACTAATAATTAAGAATTTGTCATGAAAGAATTACTTCTTCCTGATGAATACTTTTTATTTTGTTTTTTTTTTGTAGTTTATATGAAAAAGTTAAAATATCAACTCATAGGCTTGCTTACAATATTTACTTTGCCATATTATTTATATATGAGTAGACCGATTTTTTCACTATAAAACAAGTCTTTTACAGTGCTCATTAATGGATTTTAAGACTCCAAAAGAAGCTCATTATTCTTTACTACTGTGCCAGATAATTCAAATCTAAAAAAAAAACTCTTAGACTTTAATCTTAAAAGTAAATCAGATTTATATATAATAATTGCATACTAGCCTAAAATATCTTATTTTTTTCAAAAAATATATAGCTGTACATAAATGGAAACTAAGAAAGAACTTAAAATCTAATTACATTGTTTTCATTGAACCTTCACATTAAATCTTTGTGATCAACATAGTCCCATTATCCCATTAACCTTTTGACTGACTCTCCAGTTAATACAAGTATCATTATATTAATTAGTCATTATCACAGCTATAAGTACTGACCATCATGCCTGTGCTTAAGAAGATTATTCCTTAGAASTACAGATCTAAACTGTGGAAAAGCTGTCCATTTGACCTTTAATCTCAGTGGATTTACCTCCATTTATCCACAACATGCACAGCAAATAATCCCATTGCTTGAAAGGCCTCCTTTTCCTGTTTCTTGCTCCCCAAAATATCAACATCCAAAATCATTTAGGAAGGTACCATTCCAGTGCCAGCTTTTGGAAGAGCAGCTGAGGTTTACAGTGGTTTCCAGATGAAAAGTGCCCATCAGGAAATTGTTTTATCACCAGAAAAAAAACTATATTTGTCCTCCTTCATCTCTCTCAAATCATGTGTCTTGATCTTTCAGTCTTGCAGAAAACCTTCTTCAACTTGAGTGGAGTTTTGCCTCATTATGCGCTGAACTGAGGCAAACATGAAGAATTCTAGTATTTTAACTCTTACTATGCACCTCTGTGGGATTATTTACACACTGGGATTGGTAAGGAATGTATTGAGAATATAATTTTGTTAATAACTTAGGGTAAACCAAACCCCACAAAACAGAGGTGGATGTTGGTCAAGAGCCTACTGAAGTGTTCAGCTTACCAATACCACTTCTAWGTCTACAGGAATTAAAATATTAATAAACTGCACTTCAGTCTTCTCATTAGTTTAGCCAGTAGTTGCTACCTGGCTTTTTAAATGACAGAAAATAATCCCAGAACAAAATTTTGGAGGAAAAGATGTTGATGCCCTGTTCTCATTAGCTCAGGGACAACACTATGTGCACTGTGTAATGGAGGGGAAGAGGTTGGGGAAAAAAGTTGAAATATATGGACAGAAAAATATTACAAACCAGCTTCTTGGAGGAATGTAACAGCAGAGACAAAATGTTTACAAAACTACAAACAAGCATTAAGTGTCAAAGTAATATAAAATGTGAAAATATTAACAACAGAAAAAGGGAAAAAGGCTATTGAAAGAACAAAGAATATTAAAAGCCAAAATAATCTTGGAAGCCGTATTTCATATCTCTATACATGGAAGAATAAAAGAAAATATTTCAGTATTCTTGGATGAGATGTTAAAAAAGTCAGGCTAATAAGGGTTTATCCAACTGATTAATAGCTAACAAAACAAWGAATGATGGTAACAGCAGAGGCCAGGAAACCAGGGCTCAGGAAACCAGTGTGCCTCAGGAGAGAAATAGAGCCTCTTAATGCAAAGTAAATTTGGAGAAGATTGAGGTCAAACATGATTCTGGATAGGATTAAACAGCAACATGGAATGACAAACACTGATAGCTTACAGGAGACAGGGAGTCAAAGRTAAATATGAATTGAAATAACATGAAAGCTCTCTAAGAAAAAAAATACATTAAACCTCAATGATGATAAAGCAGACCCCTCATCAGTGGAAAAGAACTCCTTAAAATAATGTAAGAAATAAACTGCACATAAGAAAAAGAAGAGTGTACACCAGCTCTAGAGAAGCAAAGGCCTGTCTTCAGGACACCAGTAACCAAGCAGTTAAGTTTTGTCAAAGTACAGAATTAAATGAAATATTATCTGGAGCTTGAATAGATGTAGGAAAATGTAAAGACCAAGATTACAAATCCAGGTGCCACAAATTAATYTACTAAAATCATGGTTAGATTTCCATATCATAAATGTGAATTTAGAAGATTACATCAATTACAAAATCTTCAGGGAAGTGCATTCTATTAATCTTATATTAAAMAAAACATTCTTAACACAAGAAACTTACAGATTTATTTTTTACAGTGTGTTCTCCAGGTTACTAAATTAATACTAAAACCTACTTTATCTGTGTCTATAAGTATATATAAACCTCTTACTGTTCTGCATAACATCACAGGTGCAAAGCAAGTCCTCTGGACGACAGCTACACCTTTTATTAGTTATTATTCTGTGGAAGCAATRAATTAAATTTATCATGTTTCATTATTTTAAGGTTATTTGAAGGAGAGCAATGAAGAAAAGTTTATATACCTTTTTCCATTAAGATGCAACACAAAACAAAAAAAAAGTAGAACAGAAACAACAGATCTGCTTAACAAAATTCAAGTTTCTTATGACTTGATAATTGGAACATTTTTCCTTACCAGTCACTTGGAGAATATGAGTTTGATAGAGCTTATCATACCCATCAGCATAGCAGGTGTAATTTCCCACATGAGTTGTGGTAACCTTAGTGATGTATAAGGACCCATCATCTCCAAAATCCTACCAGGAAAGATTAAAAACAAGGTTATCATAATTAAGCCCACATCTCTACAGTAATTAKGCTCATCATCTTGGCAACAAAGCTGTGATGCAAATATCAGACATCACACATYACAAATATTAAGCCAGAATATCTGACAGTAATCTGAAATTAAAATATYATGCTTGTGAAAGGTGGAGTTSTTTAATTTTGCTACATGTATTGTGACTGYAAAAGAAAATACAGCTTTTATTTTKAAATTAGTTAAACTCGGCAGAAGCAATATATTTGTTTAGCTATGACAGTTATTTGCTGAAGAAAAGCTGTCAGACCAGACAGCATCTGACCAGAGAGAAAAACTAAATCTAAGCAAAAAAAACTAAATCTAAGCAAAAAAAACTTCCTGTGGAAGTGCTGCCATTCTTTGTAAGGAGCAGACATGGAAAAAAATCTCTATTTTTCTTCAATTATTCTCATTAGATTCAATGATACATTACAGAAGCACTACTGCTGTAAACTGATTACARGGATCTGGAATTCTTGAAAGAGAGTGTTAGTGATCAAGACCAAGGCAAAGGAGGCTCTCAGTACATCATCATCTTCTTTTGGCACTTGGTCTCAGGCCAGTTCAGCAAAAGGTCCACATTTTTCCCAGTCTTTCTTTTGCTGCTGATACAGTCCTGAAAATCTGTAGATCTTCATATCTCCCACCAGATCCAGCGCTGGGATGGCTTCATCTTTCCTTATCTGCACATTCAGATAGAGTCCCCAGGTTCTTCCTGGGTCACCTGATGTTCCTTACACCTTTTCCTTTTTTATCTGAATCCTGTCAAGAGCTCCTTGTTCATTAATACAGACTTGTGTGCTTTTGATTTACTGTTCATTGTGAAAGCCTGTTCTTGAACACAGAGGAGGYCATCCTTGAAAATCAACCAYCTCTCTTAGACCACTTTTGTTTTCCTCATGATCTCTTATGGAATTATTCCAAGCACATCTTTGGACAAACTGAAGTCTCTCCTGAAGTACAAAGCTGTGTGGCTTTTTGCCCTGCTGTCTCCTCTTAGGCTCCTTGACTCTGCCATCTCCCAGTCACTGAGTTTTTCCTCACCTTTATATCCCCAACCAGTTCTTCCTTACTTTTTCTTCAGACACTTTGTAACCTTCTCCATAAAGTCCTTAAATCCATGAAGACTTTACCAAAAGCTTGCAAAACCAAAAAAACTTTATCTACCAAAACTCAGTCACGAAGTCTGTAAACTGCACAATAAAAGAACTTGGATGGAAAATTTAACTATTTGCTGCCTTATTCTTACATTCTGTCTTTGGATCTTAAAGATGACAAAGTACTGTGCTACATTAACCTCTGGTTAATTATGACTATTCTTGCATTCTTCCATGATCTCACCTACAACTTTCTCAATTTCTTGGGATTTATTTTTTTTTTCAGTTCTCATTTTACAGTTTTTGTTCCTACTTGGAGAACATAATCTCAGTGCTTTTATGCGCATATTTCATTCACAATGACTTTCACAATAACTTCTTGAGTCTTTTTGTAGACTGAAAATTAAATATGAAAACTGAAATATCTATGAACTTCCTTTTAATTTCTAAGCTTTCTTTCTTTAAATACACTCCAAATATTATTCAAAAAACATATGTCTCACTGTATTTCTTCATCCAAAGATGTGCGGGCAACATGATTTCACATTGTGCAACTCTCTGCTCCCAATGATTCTGCTAGATATTCCTTGGGAGAAGAAAACAACTCATCTAAAAAATAACCTACCTGGTAATACTATCAATAACTTGGCTTTCTCAAGATAACTATAGATTTCTATATTAGCACTTTGGTWACACAGAAAATATTTCTACCAAATCTTCAAYATACTATTACATGTTACCACTGCAWAGATCAAAAAAGGGACCCTCTTTAAGACTTCATTTTTAACTTTGATAATGCAAACCAATACTGCTGGATTTCCCTYCGGAATAACCCACCTGACTAACTTCTAAAAACTTCCTTAATGGATGTATTGATCTTTATATCTTCCTAAAATGTATGAAGCAGAAGATCAATTTACTTTTTCCCCCTTACTAGCTGAACACACATTTTCAAAGCATTCCTCTTCAACAGCATTATTAGTGGAAGATGAAAGAACAGCTATTCAAAAGAGTCACACTACAGGTACTTACATTTTATCTGGAAAAATTGCCATCTAGAATTATTTGCCTAATCTCTGCCAAAGGTATTTGTGAACAAAATAGGGCATAGGATGGAGAGTATAAAAATTCAGCTGCTACAATGCAATATGTAGACTAATTTATTTTWGCATTCTTTATGCTAAATTATTAGMTATTGCTTTGAAACATACTTACATTTTTCAGATATTTAACTCATTGTGACATATGATATCTTTAGGTRCCATAGATATTTTATAAGTAAAATGGTACCTGTGCCATGGTTCCTCCCTTACTTTTCATAGAAACCATGAATGAAACACTCCTATTGTTATTTTGTATTAATATTTCAATAGAATTCACACATGATGACACTCAGAAAGTTAGAATTTTATGGATAGTATGTTTTGTTGGTAGTAGTAAGTTTTGTCTGGTTGTTTGGTTTGGGGTTTTTTAAAACTACAAAATAAATGTCCCCAGCTTATTGTTATACCCYGTTCAATGTTTGTTTTGTTAATTAAAGCAAACTACTCAATACAAAGTGAACTTAATGTTGTAAGCAGCATTTCAAAAGGGATGTTGAAATACAAACAGAGCTACTTGACACTACATGTTGACAAGTATTTAGTGGTTTATTGACTAACTCCCAAGCTAAGTAAAAAAACCCCTGTATCCATACTGACACACAAACATTTTTGAAACACAAACGTCCACAGCAAAAAATACAGAAAAGTGGTTTTTTTTACATTTCAGAAAATATATTTGATGACAGTAACAAAAATTGTTACATGCTSAATTTTTGTTCTCCGACTGTTCAAACAGAAATGGCAAGGTACTTCTAAAATTACATTGAGAAACTCTAATTATTTTTGTCATACTTGAAAAGACAGAATTGAACAATTATCTTAACAATGATTCGACTACAATTCTGTTCTCCTGAAGAACTTGACATTTGAGAAAAATCGTGATACATGTTATGATTAATGAGCAGAACAATATGGAAAAAGGCTTTAATTTGATAGTGAATCTTTGCTTTGCTTTCTTACTGTTTATAAAACAGAAACTCAAGGTGATTTTTGGTTTCAAATGAGCAATTATTTCCTTGGGGTTTATTACCTTCATTCATATGCTAACATCTTGCATATGAGAGAATTTATGACCATTTTCCAGCACTTCTCCATTAATAGCTCTGGGAAGACTGTTCCTAGCTTTCTTCCCACAGGAGAACATACAATGAAACAGACTGCTTGAATTTGTTCATCATCATAGAAGCTAGGAGTGGGTTTGGTTTGGTTTGTGGCATTTCGGGTTTTTCCCCCACAGCATTTTTTGCCCATATATTGCTTTCCTAAATAATTTTTAAAGATTTTTTGGCTTTGTATAAAYAATAATAATAGACTATGTGAACTGAAGATGTGGATTCTTACTTACATTATCCTGAAACAGAAAAAAAATAGTTTATTTTGTCCTTAATAAATGGAATTAGTGAACATTAAATATTATGAATTCATAGCTTTTCMCATTACCTTTATTTCTATTCCCTGTCTTTAACAAATCCACAACAAAGGAAAAAATTATATTGTTTGGACTCTTTTTTATTGATGGTTATTAGAGTTATAATTGTTCAATTATAATGATTATAATTATAATCTGGGTGGGGGCATTTCCCTTCTTTTTAAARCAAAATCTTGATTTTTAGTGGGGAAAGGCAGAAAACCCCACATCATCTGTCTCTGGGCTGCTCAGGTAGAAAATCTGAAGCTAGGAATTAAAATTGTGTATTGATTTGCTAGGAGAAGGCTATATCAATAACTGCAACCAACCAGATATTTTCAGAACAACAGCTGTTGGTTTGTAAAACACAACCAGTATACACATGCCCCTTTATTTCCTGTACATCCCTCCAAGATTTCTGCATTTTATTTCAGTCACYTCATGGAAGTACCAGTAATACTAATGCCTCATTCTTGCTTATATTTTACATATTTTTCAGTATCTTTAACTTCCTTTACTACAAGAATGCAGAGAGTAGATAACCTTCTGAGAGTTAACTGAAAAAAATTTTAAAATAATTATTTTTGTACGGTTCATTTGCCAGATAAACTCAGCTCAGGCTTTTCATGGTAATGTCAATGTTACTACTCCTGTTTTCCAAATAATCAGTTTCATTGCTCACACTGGCAAAGCAATACAACTCTGCACTTTGCTACTAACTGKGACAAAGAAATTGTATTCCACAAAGAAATCTGAAATAAATTGCATTTGGCAGAAATCCAAGATTTTTTTTTAAGTTCTCCTTCTAGATTAAGAGGGAAAACAAAACCTACATTTCATAAGCACAAATCTTGCTCACCTTCTCTCAGTCTCAAATTTTACAGCTGCAATAAGAACAAATCATGAATCTAGTGTATCATCCACTGGTTKAAGAATCAGAAAATTACAAATCATGCCAAAGCTTAAAGAAGGAAACTACACAGTCTAAAATAAACCCTAGTACAGTGTATGCAGTAGGAAGTGACAAAACCTTAAAAGAAACTCTGTTCTCAAGAATATGAGACCAGACACCAATTCATGACTATTAATGCAGCCTAGTTTTAGTCAAAGGAAATTAATCTTCCTAAGCTTCTTTYACAGTCATTTGAGAAAGCTCAGGGTTCCAAAATCATTTTATGGAATCGTTCAGTGGATCTGTCACTGCTCACTGTTTTAGCTACCACCCACCTCTCTCTGCTGACCATGAAAACAAACTTCCTAGCTACAATTARACATTTCAAGCATTTCACTGGTTCCTCATTTCTTGACACTGGGGAGAACAGAAAGAAAAAAAGCAAATAATGACTGAATTTCACAAAGGCTGTATCTCATTACAGGGAAATAGCTTTACTAGCCTCACTCTGCTGATGACTGGGTAAAGCAATGATCASTTGGTGAGTAATTCAGAACATCTAACTAAATCTCCAGTGCTGAGAAAAYCTCCATGCATACCTTCCAAAGCTTGTATTATAAATGGTCAATGCAGAGGTCACTCTCTGTTCTTGCTTCCTAAAATAAGACTTTGTTATGCATGAGTCCAGGCTGGTAGTTGAATTGAGCAGGGTTTGGTTGTATTGAGCAAATCTGAGAAAAAGATTATTTCTCTGAATACAAAATAATATAATAACACTGCACCTGTTTAAATAATTAATTATATATGTATGATTTTCCCTTTATTCTCTGGGATACCGTAAGGAGTGCAATTTCACTTCATGAGGAAATAGTAACAGCTAATAAATGGTAATATCCATTATTCTACAGAAAACATGCAACTGCTTTGTGCTTGTCAAAAAATACCCGTCAATTAAAAATTAGTTTTGCTATTCTGAAATCCAATAATGTTCAAAGCTCCTAAGAACCTGAAGAGGAATGACACAGAAAAGTGACATGAAGCACCTCAGTGCTAGATCACCAGTGAGAAGAATGACTTCATTAGATGTGCAGATGTGTAGAGAGAATTCGGAACTTTTTCTTGTTTATGGCAGACACTAGACATAAGTGAGAGCTTTGCTGAAGTACTAGAGCTCTTGAGGCTAGCCATAAAACATCACTARCCTTTTACTTCCCCCAAAACTCCGTAATTTTCACTATCTTGTGATGAATTGGCAATAAGGACTGCTAATTTATTTAGACATTCAAAATCTCCAACTGAGTAGATGCAGTATATTTTAAGTGGAAAATTCAGCATGCTCTGATACAGCTGTCTTTTTTTATTGCTTCATGTTACATAGAGATCTTCAGAATGACTCATATACCATTTAACTTYTACTGATTTTTAACAAAACAAATTGTTATATAATCAGATTTAATTGGAYACATCTATTTGGCATTAATTTCCTATATATTTTTCAAGTCAAGCTCATAAGCAATGAGATGAATTTATAATAATTGCCCAATTGCCCAATTACCACAGTTTATTATCATTCCCCCAAACTTCTTTTTTTTTTTTTTAATCAGCTTTAATTGTCGATGTATTTATTATTACACTCCAGGCTAGTTCTGCAAAGAGGAACTAGCTTTGCACTGTGCAGTTTACTTGGGTCATATTCCAAAGTATATCTAAGTGTTAGGAAGGCCCAGAGAAGCAGAAGTACTGATGTAATTTACCCTCTAAGGTGACTCAGTTTACAGTTAGATTTGTGGAATAAGCTTTTAGCAAGTGCATCCCCATTTATATTTTCCATCTTTAAAGACATTTTATTCATAGAAAGAATACAAAGAAATCACTGAATATTCCCTAATTTTTTCTGATTCTAAAAATATCACACTGTATAATTACACTGTGCTAAGATTTAATCTGTTTTCAAGTACTTATTATGAAATATTTTGTTTTAAATTTACGAAGGTTGTAGGAGTTTTTGATCTTATTGCATAAAACACTGGATTTCAGTTTTAGTCGCATGAGTCCGAACCCCTTTTCTTATATTAAAAAT
This sequence comes from Alauda arvensis, assembly GCA_902810485.1. Taxonomy (NCBI): domain Eukaryota; kingdom Metazoa; phylum Chordata; class Aves; order Passeriformes; family Alaudidae; genus Alauda; species Alauda arvensis. The sequence continues at coordinate 1,729,747 of CADDXX010000140.1, forward strand.
GATTCATATTGTTTTTTCCTGAACTCCACTCATCTTAAAATAAAAGAACTAATTTTACTTAATGGAAACAAATTTCTCCAGATGGTTATTTACAAACTCAAGAGAATCTTAAAAAAAAAATTGGAAAATAAGCAACCCTTAGATTTTTGTATCACTCAAATTTTCATCCAATTTTATCTAGTCCATCCCATGTATTTACGAATTATCCAGGAGTGAGACAGACAAGTAGGTAGAGTGCTTCAAGGTTCATGCAATCTTCAAAAGTTCTGTGGGACAAATTTTGGGTTCATGTATATGTGATAAACCAATAAACAGACAACAAAATATCTGTTCAAAAAACTTTCAAATATCTTGCAGACAAAGCTACCTAAACAAAAAAAGATAGAGAAGGTGTGGCAGCTAAAGAGGATATACCAGGGGAAGTGGTGGAAAAAAAATAAAAAAATAAACCTAATACCGTAAAATTATTTAAAAATCAGAATAATTCACTTTGGCCCATTCTTAGAATACAAGGGGGGAAAAAAGCTTATTATAACTCAAGCTTATTATAATTTTTCCTCAAGTTGATCTCTCATTTTAATTGCAGCATTAATGTATGGTCTAAGGACAACAGTAGAAAGAAAACAGGGCCAGACACACATTACTTGGATTATTAATACAATCTGACTTGTGTCAATTTGTTACAAGTATATCATATAAGAAATAGGCACATACATGCTTTGAATCATTTTTAATGTAATTCCTATACAAAAATTTTTTTTTTCAACTCCACACTTGATTACATACAACAAAGTGAATGGCATCCATTCCTTGCCATCTTTTTCTCTTTTCTTATAAAATCAAAATATTGGCAGTTTGAGAATGCCAGCAGAGCAGCTTCACTTAAGGGCTTAGAAAAGATTGACTCACTCAATAATTCTGAAATATTCATCTTAGAGYCTTTTAAATAAACAGCAAACTTCAGACACTTGAACTTAGCACTCCACACTAAAAATAGATGCTGAATTTACACTAAGAAGATATTGAAAGCTGAGACAATTTACATTTAATACTAATCTTAGTTATCTAAGCATCACACACACACACACACAATGCCTTTGCTCAAACCACTAATACAACAATCCATAWCCATCAGCCTAACTCTTTGTCACAAGAAATCTTTACTGCAAGATTGATTCCTTGATATCAATGAAAGAAAAGACACTTCAAGGTCAGTGSCAGCAACCTTTTACTGTAAGCCCAGAAACTAGTTATGCAGAAAAATTCTTTGGGTTTTCTTTTTGAGTTAGGTTTTTTTGTTTTGTTTTCCATCTCTACAGAAATGAATTTTGATACTTTATAGTATCAACTTTGTACCATATGGTTCTGGTTTCTGGTCAGGTCAACTGCATCCCATTGGAAGAACACCCTGGTATAAAACAAGAAAAATTACAGTGTTCAAAAAGTTTTCAGTAAAAAAATAAATTTTTCAGAATATAGTGGCACTAACACATATTTTCTAGAGCTCTATCAAGTATGRCTTCATACTTGAKATGAAGCCAAGATGTTATTATAAGCCTACAGGTATCACATRTTTTGATGGTTGTTCATACACAAAGACAATAGCATAATGCTGAACTAGCAAAATCTCATTACTTTCTATACATTATTAYCAACAAGATATTTCTGTTTCTTCTTTCTGTTACGTATTTTTTGTTACATTTAGTCTGTGTTCAAGTCATAAAATGTGGTTGGAAATTACCCATTTCAAAAGGTATTGTGAATAATCATAATAAATATTTTCTGTATGCTATTAACAAATAAATCTTGCTGAAATTTAGACACTTTTTATTATTAAATAAATATTTCTTATGCATAAAAAGTTTAAAGTATCCTGTTTCTTGCAGGTAAWCTGTGTGTTATTTAAAAGCAAAGTACCCAACTGAGGTACATGTGTTTCCCATGCATTACAACAGTTCCAAAAAAAAAAATGAACACAAGTACTTTCAATTGCACAGTTTAAAAATAAGACCACAAACTCCAGCTAAATGAAACACTTATATAAAAATTTATATGCAAATAAGASTATCACACTGAGTCATGACCACATTCCTGTGCTCTCTTTAAATTAACGGGTTCCATCTTCTGTGAGATATCCATTACTTCAATTTTAGTATTGCCCTGCCAGTCACAATAAGCAGTTTTATTTTGCTGCAACAGTAGCTAACCCTTTGTTAACACACTACAAGTTTACAACATGTACCGAAATAATTTTAGTTAGTACACCATTATTTGTCCCCTGTAATTCATTTTTTGCTTTTCTAATAATGCTTTCTGTAAYGGGCCCAAAATTTTTTTAGCAGTTCAAGTCCTTTACAAAACATGAAGCTATACACACTATATTTTGTTTTTTCACTCTTGTTCTTCGCCTTTATTTTAAACAATGAGACAGCACTATTCATTAGAAAGATTCTATACTACTGTCACCATAAAAAACTGTATTACTGAAATATCATAATATGATCTTTTCCTTATATACAGTACAATCTTTGGAAGACTGAAATGTGTGACAGTTCTTTTCCTCTAGCTAACCCTTGGTTTCAATTATGTTTTACTCCAATTAGAATTCTATMATTTTATGTTGCCAACTAATCATAGAATCCATGTCAGAAATAAGGTCGATATTAATACAGAAGGGTGGGAGAAAAGGGAGCTTTTCCTTCCCTGACTTCCTTTTGACATGTTAATTGTTCAATAATCACAGGTTAAACTTCAAAGCCTCTGTCATGAATGAATTTCTTGTCTGATGTTAAAACTAATGTATATCATACTAAAAAACATGGAGGCAAAACAGGATTTCAGTCATCTTTCTTTAACTATAGGTTACAATAGTAGGAACTTCACAGAATTCATRGCACTTGCCAAATKGCTGCATAAAAATCTYRTAGAAAAAAGTTGTATAGCATTCAYGTTTTTYAGYGCCAGAATATAGCAATTCCATTTTATTTCTCATTAACACAAACATGTCTGTAAAGACAAACTTTTGTCTAGAAGGAGCATAAGTTCTATAAAGGAGGACATAACCTCCTCCCAGTTAAGTAACAGAAGTATTTGAAAAAATGCTTTAAAAAGTGGACACAAATCTGTTTTTAAACCAGACAAAATAACATACTTCAGATGAGAGTAATAAGACTGTTTTCTTTTCTTAAGGTACTCTGAAATTTATTTTCTATTAAAAATATTTTTCCTCTTTAAGATTTCAATTAAGTATCGATAGGTAAATGCTTATAATTTGAAAACATTACTATGTTTCCCTCAGAAAGTTCTAGAAGAAAAATATTCATCAGCAAAACCAAAATATAATTAGCAGGTACTCAAAAATACCTGCTAAATATATTATCATACCTGTCAAAAAAATCTATCTATAAAATCTATCACTTCTATCTCAATTTACCCATAAAAGTATAATAGAGAATGCAGATYCAGTGATCCTCTGCAAACTCACCTAAATTTTCCTTAATTAAAGACACTGTTTTATACCAAACCARATTAGATATAATTTAGAAGCACTGTTTGCTTCTGATTGTAGTTTTAAGCCAGGCATACATGAGAGAATCAGATTAATATCATTGATAGATCTGTTCGCTAAATCATACTAAATTAGGAAACCCTTTARTTTATTKTATCTCTCCTTTTGAACAGATCAAYGAAAACACTCTGCCATGGATACAAAGGCTCTTGTATATACCAAATAGAAAAAGTTCTGAACGTATATTTTGAAAAGGAAGCTCTAGATTATAAAGATAGTTAGGTAAGAACAGTACAAAAATGCAAGCATGGYRGATATATCCTTTTCTGYTGYAATCCAGTCAGAGTTCACTGATCARATTTGGTCTAGATAAAAATTTCCTTCATGTTCACTTTTGGAAATAGTGGTACCAATTATTTTTCAGGTGGGTAGCAATTGTCTTCCTGAGTCAGTGCTAAGTAAATGCAYTTGTACACTTCTGAGGTATTTTTWAAAAAATTATTATTATTTTTGAAAAGATATAAAAGTTGGTCCAAGCTCCCAATGGGCAATTATGTCCTATCTATCTTAATTTTTCCTCCTGGGCTGCTTTTGATGGTGGGCCTGAGAAGGTTTCTCTTTTTTATTTTTSTATCTAAGCAATTGTACCTCTCTGTTCAATGAAAAAGACTCCTGAATATCAAAGCATTTTTATTGCTGGTGATATRGCCCTCCTATTTAATGTACTATAGCAATGATTGCAAAGTCAGGACTGTGAGCCACAGGAGGCCATTATTAACAAAGCATCTTTCTCATKCTCTTAAGAAGGAGTAACCTTTACTGCTAGCTGCAGTGTAGTCTAGGTTACACTTCCAAAATTTCTTTTCTAAAATAATAACCTGAAAAGCTCAGTATTCTTTTTGTGTACTATAAAACCCTTTCACATAATTCTGCTGAAAGCTATGAAAGGCATTAAGTCTACCAGGATAGCAAAACTACTGCAAAATGACCTGGAAAAGCTGGAGAAACAAATATGTGACTAGTAACACAATTATTCAGAAATGATGCTGTTTTTCACTCAGTTGATGGATGCATACAACASAAGTGAGAAAAGTAGGTCTATAACTGTACATAAAAAAATCAAACCCACAATTTTTTAATGAACTAATCAGAAATTAATAGCACAAAATGAGTTTGCTATTAACAGCAATMTGATATACAGACATAACCTCAATCTTTATATAGATGTACAGAAAAGAAGAGAAAAACCAGTGAATTTGAACTGAAAGAARAGCTTAAGGAAGAAAGATATTATGGGAGTGAAGAAAAAATGCTTAAAAAGTTTTAGTAGTCGTATTATAACACATAAAACAGCTTTCAACTAATTTTAAAATACAGGGAAGATGGGCTAGAGTGAAAATAAATGTATGATAAAAGTTCTGATGCCTGAAAAAAAAAAGGAGTGGGAGTTACTCCCAAATTCAAGCCCCAAATGTACTTGATAGACACCTGCATGTGCAGCCATCCTGCACCACCTGGATTAGCTTTGGGGTGTTCCTAACCGAGCACACTGATCTAAGGTGCAGGATAGTACAAATAGAATCCATTTGTCCAAAGTCCAGCTTTCACTGTTCATTATTGGGAAAGACATGGCAGAAAATAAATTCTCCTGAAAAAAGGTGGGAATTGATCAGTAATAGATGTGATTATTATACAGTGGGAGGAAAAATAGCTTTGGGACTTAAAATATTTTTTAAACCGTCTATAGTAATTACACAACACCAATGAGCCTTGGCAAATATTACATGGCAGGTACACACCCTGAAGTAATTGAGCTCCCCCCCCCCCCCCCCCCTTTCCTATTTCTTTCTGTCTCTGTACCTCATATTTACTGTTAAATAAATTCCAAGCTACTGATTTTGGCACATCGTCTCATTTTCACCTAAATTCAGGCAGAGGCGTCTCTCAACAATCAGATCATAACAAGTGGAGTAGAAAAGAACAAAACAAAATTGGTATTCAACTCATGAAATACAAAACAAAGGGTAATAATGCATCCTACTTAAAATAAAAACAATGTAACAGATAAAGGGCAATTCAATATAGATAAAGATAGAAACCTGCTGACTTTGATGAGTCACTGTTAATCAAATCCAACCACCTCATCACAAAAACTAGTAGAAAATATCTGAGAGAGATGTAACGTGTTTAAGCATACATGTTAAGCATAATGTACAAGAAAAACCTGCAACTAGGCTTTTAAAGTGACCTTCATACAATGAAGTTGTACCTATCCAACTTCATATATCTGTTGGGGTTGTAACACACGAAATAGCACATAGAAGATCACACACTGAAATTGCTGCACTGCAATTTACTAATTAAAGCTCAAAATAAACTTTARGAGCATCACCTCTGAAGAGGAGTAGGTTCTGGGGCTCCCTTCATGTCATAGGACTGCTACACTTTCATACAAGCAATAGGATGGTCCATGGCAACACCTCAGGGAGGAGGGAAACCTCCTCAGGAATAAAACAAGAGCATGCAGAGCTTGCTGCAGCAAATCAGAAAGCCAGTGTGTTGACTGCAAACAGGCATTTCCTCCTTTAGGACATTAGAGAATAAAGAAATGTGCATGAACTTTGAATATTTTTTTGTTGAGGTTTGGGAATGGTATTCCCTAATGTTGTGTTCCTACTGAAACCATGTGGAATTCGATCATGCCCCCTTATCCCTGCAACAGGCTGGAAAGGAGAATTGGAAGAACAAGAGGGAAAGATCATGGGTTAAGGCAAGAACAATCTACTGGAAACAGCAATGAAATAAGACAACAAATAGCAACAGCAGCAATCCTAATGACAGATTATACAAGAAGTGAACAATTAATACATGACTGGGGGCACCTGCCCCCACAGAAACCCCCAAAATACCTGACTGCTCCCTTTGCCATGCTACTTTATGTCTACTTCATGTGGAAGGGAACACTTCCCCCATTCCCAAAAAATTATATGAGGTGGTAGAATACTGTCTGGGTCCTAGACATGCTCTGTCCTGGCTACTGCAAAAATTTAACATAGCCAGAACCAGGATACTATGTGGTTTTGACTATTAATTTTTGCTTTCTTTAAATTTAAGTCCTACAGTTTATATCCTAACTTTAAAAAAAAGAAAGTTTAACTTTTAAGAGTTGTTTTATGTGATTTGGAGAAAAGATTGAAGAATATTTCCCTGGCTTATATACATGGTTCACCTGGGATTCTGTCAGAAATACAAACACACATGCACACACATACAAACGTTTTTCTCAGACAGGGCATTCATATTTCCAATCATTGTATTAAAGTCATAACTGTGCTGTAAAATGAACAATTCAAGAATGCATGAAGAGAAGCTTGTATGTAGGTCCATRCTATCCCATGGGAGAAAACAATGTGGAAAGGAATAATTMATKAGGTTCTCCTGAGATTTTTTTAAGAATGATAAAAGATAGAACAYAGAATGAGAAGCTGGAAGAAAAAGAAGAGGTCAGATGACTGGAGTCCTTTCTAGGAAAGGTGCTTAGTGTTTTGGATAATCTGGAAATCTTTGTGTCATTAGTTTCTGATCAGAACTCTACAGAATGGAARCCAGATGATTAATTGAGAGAAAGGTAACCTCTATGTAACTACAAAAACCCCAAAATGGAAATAGTACTCCTTTCCATGGAGGCAGCCTAAAGAAGGATTTAATGAGCTTTTAACAAAAGGGAAARATTGAACTACACTATTTTGAAAAGTTACTGTTAAATTYTGCATGTGGACAAACAATCTCAGTAGATCTTCAATAAATGTAAGAAAGAGGGCTTATATCTTATAAGAAAACTGTGATTGCTCATATGTATARAAAATAACCTGAAGGCAAAGCTGGAATAAAAGATCAGAAAAAAAATAAATTCAAATAAGTTACAATTATTTTAAAAATGGAATTAACTAACACTAACAAAAGTAATATGCATTACATCTGACAAATACATCTGCTATTTTTCATACATGGGAATTAYTATCTCTAATGAATAATAGGTTAGATAAAAACAAGAGGAAAGTAGAAAGGCAAATATTGAATTTAAGATGCAGAATAACAGCAAGAAAAAAAAGYGTTTCCATATGTGTACTAGAATATCATCAAAATGCCCTGTGATAYCAGTTCTGTAGTGAGTCACAGCACAATTATATTACAATTTAGGTAAAATTTGCAGAGGCATATAATTTTTCATAATTTCACTTGGATGCTAATTATCCCTGGCTCCCATCAGTTTCAGTAAGAGAAGGAATAGTAGCAAGATGTAATACTTCTACAAATAGTAGTTACAATTACTATAAGAAAGCTGAGGAGTAATAAGGACTTTTTAAGTTACCAACTGGATATTATCAGTAACATTATTGACACRCACTTCATAGAACATTTTTAAATATACTATTTAAACACAAATTTCTATTATCATCCTTTGATAGTCAAAAAGTGTTTTTAATATTTCTTTAAAATGTCTTAGACTATCAAAGACATTAGTCATTATCCAGAGTCATTTTCAGCCACTACATCTTTGACAGCATTTGAGATATATCTGTACACTTTCAGTAGAGAAGTAGAATATTTAAAAAACAAAATTATAAACTGAACTACTAATGTCAGTTTAGATCTGGATTCCTTTCCTTCRTGTTGCCTTTCTCTATTTGACAAAATACTAGGACATTATATTGTTCTGATTTTTCCCTCCTCAAAGCAAATAGCTTAATTCATAATGAGAACTGGGTAGTGCAAAAGCTTAATTTCTAAGTATGAGCACTTTCTATGATTTACAAAACCACATTGTCCCTACTGCTTAGTCTGACTGGTTTCCTATATATGTGTTGGTTTCCAGTTATGTCGATCTTTGATCCCTTTTACTCAAAAAACCCCAAAACCCTAACTATCTATCTTCCCAGGTCAGTGTTTGCCTTATCATTTTCAGAAAATGTACTGCTCTTTACACATTATTAGTCTTGAGATGCATAGATGTAGTTCTTGTATAAGTAAGTAAATTAAGTATTCCCAGCATTAGGCAAACATTATTATAATTTACAATATAGCCATAGTAAAACTTGGAGTACACTGCCTCTGGAGGCATCTTATATTATACAAGGATATAGAATCTAGAAATAAATAGAGAGAAATCAGATCTGTAAAAATAGTGAAAAGTAAAATAAATTTAGAAGAAAAGAAGGTCTGAGGATGAATCTAACTCAATGTCTTTCTCTCCATTCTTTTTTTGTTCTTTTAATTACAGACACCACTAATTCTTTCTTCCTCCCTATTTTATTTTATCTGGAAAGACAGATTAATAACCCACATATATATATATTTGAGCTCTATTAATTTTAGAGCCTCATTCCATGGGTACTGAATTTGGCCTCTCTTTCTGTATTTGAATTGTAACCAAACTGTTAATATTAAGGGACTAAACTATAACATAATTTTTGCTTATGAACCATGAGATTCATGTGCATCCACATCTCAGATTTGTCCAGGTCCCCCTGAGTGGCATCCCGTCTTTCAGATGTGTCAAATGCACCAYTCAGTTTCATGTCATCTGCAAACTTGCTGAGASAGTGCTTGATCCTGCTGTTTGTGTCATTGAGAGAGATGYTGAAGAGCACTARGTCAGACAGAYCCCTGAGGGACACCTCTTGTCACYGGCCTCTACTTTGACACAATGACACAGAGTTGTTGACCATAACCTCTGGCTCCATCCATCCATCYGGATGCTGTGTGGAACCATATTGAAGGCCTTGSAGAAATCYAGACAGGTGMCWTCTGTTGGTCAGATGTTGGTCCTGTCTTGTCAACCATTGCCATCACTGGATCATACAAAGYCACCAGACTGGTCAGGCAATTRGTCAAGTCTTTCAAGATAAASSTACTCCAATGTAGATGTTTTGGATRTCTGCTTCACCAAAGAGTGCCTTCTGCTCTTCCAGCTTTAGACTTACCTCTGCTGTTTCTTTTTCTTTTTTGTTCTCTAATCTCTCTCTCTCTCTCCAATGGGTTTTTTATGCCCTTTTTCCAATGTTCTTTCAGAGGTGCCATGGGTGTGTCTGAGCCACTGCCCTGCCAATGTTCCTTTGGGACTGGCTGCATACAGAACACAACACCCCCTGTCCTTTTCTCTGAGAGGCCACACCTGTGGCCCCTGCTGCCAATTCCTGGGCACCCGTACCCAGCACAAGGACTTTCTCCACTTGGTTTTATTTGTTTTGGKTTTTRTTTGGCTTTTTTT